>JAHBCN010001159.1:129012-212629 GCA_019359885.1 Listronotus oregonensis
AAAGCTTAAATTCCTTTACGAGTCACAAAGTATTTTTTTTATCGTGGGACAGTCCACGAAGGCTGATGCCTAAGTACGAACGTACCGTGGGTGTCTTAAGTGTTGTGAGAGGGAGTTTATTCACACGGGACTTAAATATTTGGAGATTGGGAGGAGAAGGAAAAACTTCTGCGGGCAGCAGGTTCCATAGTCTTGACGGTCTAGGGATGTAGGAACGAAGAAATCGGGAAGTTCGGGGCCTCTCTAACTGAACTGTAAAAGGATGCCTAAAAGTTGCTCTTCGTGTTGCTCTGTTGGGAGCTGCCAGAGAAGGAATTATACTGGCCAACTTATCTGAGCAGAAGCCGTATAGATACACATAGAAGAGCGACAGATCCCTTACAGCCCGACGGTGGGCAAGAAGATCAACCCTATCTGTAAGCGTGGGATCATGGAGTATTTTTCAAAGCCTACTTGAGATTCACAAGAAAAGACATATACTTGAGCAGAATTCATATGTACAGGGTAGCGCCTTTTCGTTGACCTTACAGGGTACAGCGAAAACTAAAAGAGATAGAACAAATCTGATTGTGCAATCTCGATTTCGATTTTTGAAACAAATTCAATGGTGAAACTAAATCATGGATAACTTGAATCGTTTTGGAGATACATAGTGTTTTTCAAATTTTGTCAATTTGGCCAGGCACTTGTAACTCGCTTGGTATTAGAGATAGAAAAAAACTGTAAACCGAAAAGTTTTAGGGATTTTTGCGTGGAATTCAGTAGCGTACCTATATTTTTTTATTGACTTTTATTTTTAAGTTATAACACATAGTTTGGTTTTTTTAAATGGAACACCCTGTATATTTTTTAAAAAATGGATAGAGCTTACAAAGATCAAAATAATGATATATAGTTTAATGGGTCTGTCTGTAATAGATCTTGCGTAAATTGGCAAAAACCTATAAAATTAAAAGATGTAACACAAAGTTGTTTTTTTTTTTAATGGGACACCCTGTGTATTTCTTTAATAACTAATAAAACCGAATTTCCCTTGTCTGACACTGTTTACTGTCAAACGAGGATTTCCGTTTGACCATTCCATATTATCTTTCTGGAAAACTCTGGATCTTGTTCACATTGCCGGAGATACCACAAACAAAATGTGATACGGCGTTCTGCGTCACCCGGATGTAAATTATGGATTTTTCTATAATGGTATTAATGGTAATTGTGGCGTTTTAATTTTTTTTTTACTTTTTTTTCTATTAACACCAATAGCATCCCAAATTTGTCTGGATGATGCAGTAGGTTCTGCGACAACATACCCTATTGTATTCATTTCTTCCAGCTCTCTGTTTTCTTTATTATAGGTCTTTGAACGTGGTTTTGAAAAGATCCAAAGGAAATCAAATTACTTACTAATCTGGCAAACATTTTCTGTCCTGGTTGCCTTCGTTCTGGATATCTATTAAAATACAGATTTAATGCATTTATACTATTTTTTCCACTTTCAATGTAACATTCCAACATATTAAATTTTTCGGAATTTTGAAACTCCATTTTATAAAATAATATCACTGCTTCCAAATAAGTCATACTAGTACGTCAGTTTCCTTTGTTTCATACGGGGTTTTATACTCAAAGCCTACTTTAGAAAATGTTTCCTTTTTCAATCATGATAAACACAGCAATATCAAAACTTTTTTATATAAAGTTTAGGCATAGGTTTAATAGTATGAATTATAAAATATATATTTTAGTCTTGGATTTTTATTCGTAATTTAAATTTTAGTTATATAGAAGTTAGAAAATTGGTTAAATAATAAAATAAGTGTTAGCAAGGATCGGATATATGATTTTTTACGTTTTTGGCAGTTTGCCCAAGATCTATTGAACACAGACCCATTAAACCATATATCATTTGGTTGATATTTGTCAGTTGCATTACTTATTAAGGAAATAAAAGGGTGTCCCATTAAAAACAACAACTTTGTCTCAAATATTTTAATTTTTATAGGTTTTGCCAATTTGCGCAACATCTGTTACAGACAGACCCATCAAACTATATATCATCGAATTGGTCTTTGTAAGCTCTATTCCTTTTTAAAAAAATATACAGGGTGTTCCATTTGAAAAAACCCATCTTTGTGTTATAACTTAAAAATAAAAGTCAATAAAAAAATTTATAGGTACGCCACTGAGTTCTACGCAAAAATCCCTAAAACTTTTCTATTTATACTTTTTTTCTATCTCTAATACCAAGCGAGTTACAAGTGCCTGGCCAAATTGACAAAATTTGAAAAACACTCTGTATCTCCAAAACGAATCAAGTTATCCATGATTTAGTTTCACCATTGAATTTGTTTCAAAAATCGAAATCGAGATTGCGCAATCAGATTTGTCCTATCTCTTTCAGTTTTCGCTATACCCTGTAAGGTCAACGAAAAGGCGCCACCCTGTACATAATTATAATACTAGAAGTGCAGATCACCTGCGATTGCAGAGGTTTAAATTGCAAAGGTCAATAAACAATTCTCTTAATGTTAAACTATATAATAAACTTAATCCAGAAACAACAAAACCTGCCTATGAAAAAATTTGAATACATGACAACACCACTAAACATTCAATTACTAAACATTTAATTACTATTTTATTATGTAATTGTCATGTTGGTTTAAAGTGTGTTATTGTTACTATTACCATTATCTTTAGTATATTATTTCGGGAACACTATGTTTTCTATGTAAATTGTTCTGGTTTATATTATTACTCTGATCTGTTTATTTAAACTTAATTTTATTCAATTGACGTATGTAAAACCTTTGGTTAACACAATAAAGATTTATTCTATTCTATTCTATTCTATTCATTAATAAGACAAACGGCTCTTCTTTAAATGGAGTCCAGAATGCTAAGTGTTGTAGGGGACACCATTACCCAGACATGAGAACAATATTTTAAAGAGGGTCTAATTTGGGATACATACAGAGTATACAGATTGAAAGAAGAGAAATACTTTCTTGCTTGAAAGAGGAGTCCAAGCTTTTTTGAAGCTGCCGAAGCTATGGATGTGATGTGTTTGTGCAGGTTGAGGTTATTCTCGAAAGTAAGGCCGATAAGATTAAACGACTCTTTTTTCTGCAGAACTTGGCCGGTCATATGTAATGGATGAACATTGGCAGACTTTTTTCGCGACAGCGATCATAACTGTGTTTCCGAGACATTAAACTGAACAAGATTTTTGGCGCCCCATCCAAGATAAGTTTGAGGTCTTGTGAGAGGGATATCTGCAATTAAGCATTAATTATTGAGCTTGTTTTTGAAATAAGAATTACATGGTGGCTTAAGAAATTAAATACTAGAGTAGAGGATACTATCGTCAGCAAAACTATGAATGGGATTGATTGTGAAAGAGAGCAGATCGTTAATGTGTAGAAGAAACAGTATTTCTCCCCTTTTAATTTTAATCTGTATACTCTGTATGTATCCCAGATCAGACCCTCTTTCGAATATTGTTCTCACGTCTTGTGAAGGAGTCTCCTACAGTGCATCCTTGACACAATTCAAAAAAGCGCTGTTCGCCTTATTAATAATTCCACTTACAGAAAAGCTTTTTTCTGTTGCCCACCGACGAGCTGTAGGGGATTTGTAACTCTTTTATAGGTATTTTTACGGCTTCTGCTCCGGAGAGTCGGCCAGTATAATTCCTTATTTCGCAGCTTCCGCATTTGTATGCATCTTTTTACATTCCAACTTGAGAGGCTCCGAACTTCCCACTTTTTTCGTTCCTTCATCCCTAGAATGTCCAGACTAAGGAACCGGCTACACGCAGAGGGTAACCGGTTCCATTTCCCCCCAAATTACCAAATATTTAAGTCTCGTGTAAATAAACTCCCTCTTATCACTCTTTAGACACCCGCAGCACGTTAGTACTTATGTCTCAGCCCTCGTGAACTGTCCCAAGATAAAAAAAACCGGTCGAAATTAAGTTTTTTATTCTTTTTAAATTTTAAATTGATTAAGTCACAAGTAAGTGTCACCATATATAGCATGAAAACTTACCCCTACTCCGGCAACTTTAACACAAATATGGAACATCTGGCATTGTGCGTCTGGATCAGCATAGTATCCCCCTAAAATTTTTTCTCTGCACGTAAACTGGGTAGCTGGCATATCCTCTAAGCTGTATGTGGGAAAAGGCCTGTGGTTGAGAAAAACTGCGCTGCAAGACCATCTTGCCAGAATTCCTGCAATGAAGTTGATTTGTCAGAACAGTTAAAAGTAGACGTTTACTTTGTCAACGCATATTTCTAGATGTAAACCGAGCATCCAAATGAATGTTTCCAATTAAATGTTTACTTACTTTGACGTTTGAAAGTAGAGTAATAAATAGCTTTTATTCTTGTGGTAATATATTAGTAGCGTCAATCAATACATAAAACTGCCAAAATTTGAAAGTGCTTAAGAACAGATCCGATTTCGATAATTTTGCTTTTCCATATTATTCAAAATCAGAAACATTGTGTAACATTGTTGTCGCTGTAACTTTTAAATATTAATTTTCATGATTTTTACTTAGAATCTTTTTTGTAGATAACTAAATTTTCTACAAAAATATTATCATAAAAATTTCTCTTAGTTTTCATAGTTTCGAAGATATCGTAAATTTTAATTTTTGAGAGCGGAAATTTTACTTAATTTCCGGACTGTAATAATTGCTTATAAGATGTTTTTTATATAATAGTGACATAAAATAAATATACATAACAAAATTAAAAATGTATATATTTGTTTAGAATTTAAACAAGTCCAGCAATGGAAAATGCATTCTCCAATCCCTCCTGAAGAATGGGGTTATTTTGCTCCTGCAAAACAGGATGCAGTTTAGCATCTGGCTGTAGAATAAGTGGCTTTCATTGCTCACCGACTTGCAGTGTTTGCAGTGAAAGTGACTGCAATAACCACCCACCACTTGGAAAAGATGAAATCTCCGATAGCAAAAGATAAATAAAAATTTAATTTCATATAGTTTGTATATGTCAGAAAAGCATAAAAATTTTAACATTTAATAAAATATTTTAAAATACTGATAAATAACTCTTCGTAAAATTTTATTTATTTAAATTTTATCATAATTTCTTAAATATATAATATAGAATATGAATCTCAGAGTTGTTTAAATTCTAAAGAAAGATATACATTTTTAATTTTGTTATTTATATTCATCTTATGTCACTATTCTACAGTCCGGAAATTAAGTAAAATTTCTGTTTTTAGAAAATGGAGTTTACAATATCTTCGAAACTATGAAAAATACAAGGAGTTTTTATGAAACTATTTTGGTATGAAATTTAGTTATGTACAAAAAAGATTTTATGTAAAAATGGCGAAAATAAATATTTAAAAACTTACAGCGATTTAAAAAAAAAAATTGTTTCGTTTAAATATCATAAAAATATTGTTTAAACAATATAAATATTGAATAAGAGGAAAAACAAAATTATTAAAAAAACATTATCAAAATTGGAGCTGTTCTTGAGGACTTTCAACTAAAATGGTTCATTGACGCTACTATATGTTAATGTTGAAATAAAAAAAAGACAATGAAAAAACTAATGCAAAATTACTAAAAACACCATTAAAATCGCTAAGGTCAGTGTCACAAAATAATTTTAAAAACTATAGTAAAGCTCACCTTTAACAATGTTTATTGTTTGGGTTAATTCCCAAAATCCTAACAAAGGTTGACGACTTCAACCCAATTATGTTATTTAAATTAAATTAAGTGCCACTTAGGAAATTGTGTAAGGATAATTTTTTGACAAAGTTTTTATATTTTAATGCTGAGAACTTAACCATTTGATGTATTTTTATTGTTAAAATTAGAACTGCAGTAATTTTGTACAGTAAATTAGATTTTTCCATGGTCAAAGACATTAAAGTGTACATAATGTCCAATTAAAAAAAAATGTGTTAAAAGAAACAGATAAAGATTTTTCGAGCGGCAGTTTAGAGTTCATGCAAGAAAATAAAATCTACTATAAGGAAGCCATGATTTTGTTTAAGAGCTGAACCTATTTAAATTAAATTTAAAAAAATAAAACAAATATTTAAATTTTAAAATAGTGTTACGATACGTTTCTTATATAGTTACTTTTAAAAAAGATATTTTTAAAGCTGACCACACAAATATAAAACATTACTTTTGTAAACACTTACAAAAACTAGTTAATCATACATACTTAAAATCCTATTTCTCAAATGCTACTTGAGAAACCTATTAATAACAAAACCATTATGGGGAATTAAAGAAATAAGATATTGGTAATTATTGGGCAAAAGTAGATCTATTGGATTTTAATAAAATGTTAATATTTTCTTTTTCAATAATGGAAGAATCATGATAAACGCTCGTTGGTGCTATTCGGAAAGACGATTTTAACTTAGAAAAACTTTGTCCAGCAATTGCAGAAATTCTGGGTGGCACGCTTCTGGAGCAGATTCGGAAGTTTTTGGAATATATAACATTTCTTCCATTACAGTACGTTTAAAATTATTTGACTTCTAAAACTTTGTCGCGGATTTAATTTAAAACTATTGTATTTTTTTCCTCTGATATGTTTGCTAAAACATTTGCATGATGTCTTTAAATGCCGAGTTTCCTGGCATAATCAACAACAAATAATCGTTATTTTTTAAAGCTTTTAGCCAGGATGTTTAGCTCTACGATTTTGTAAAATGCGTGTTATAAAACCAAGTAGTTTTTTTACTAACTTTAGTTAAACGCAACATACTGAATATTTTTGAGCCCTTCTTTTTAAGCTTATAAAAGAATAATTCACTTAAATAATATATTTTATCGGTTTTACAACGTTCTACGTCTTTCGATACCCAATCTCCATTCGTCTCTGTCGGCCCACAGGTTCTTGTCCAGGCCTCTATCTCTGATTTCACCATCGACTCATTCTCTCCAGCTTTTTGTTGGCCTTCCTCGTCGCCTTATTCCAGCTGGGTTTCACCTTGACACTTGTTTAGGCAGTATTGTTCTCCCTCATCCTCTGCACATGGTCGAACTATACTAGTTGTTTTGTTCGAGTTTTATCGACTATAGTATGTTCCACCACCATTATTTCTCTAATTTTCTGGTGGGTGACCTTTCTGCAGCCTTTCTCCAGTAATCCATCTCTGTAGCACACAGCATCCTCTCTGTTCTCTCCTTAACTTGCCAGACCTCTGAACCATATGATGTAATATTTTTTTAAATGACATTGTAAATAAGCTTTTTATTTTTATTTTAGATAGTTTTATCCCATAACAACCCATTCATTAGTTATATTGCTTTTCTTCCCAGAGTGTTTCGATCTTTAATGGCATCGTCCAGTTTTCCATAAGATGTTATTTAACAGACACTAAACTGACAAGTCATTCACAGCAAAAGCAGCTGTCTGATTTTTTATATTTTTATTTATTTAAGTGTCTTTAACACAAAATTATTACAAACAAGCTTAATTCCAATTTGCCAAAATAAGATTAGAATTACTCTTAACTCAAAATATTTCAATCTTGTATTTTGCAGATTTTCTTCGTCGAAGTACCGGTATCACTGTATCTAAAGGGCTACATTAGTAATAAGAAATTATTATTTACTTACATTTTTACAAAAAATCTTTACCTTTTCTCCAATTACTAAATTTAAAAAATATTGAATTGGCTTTGCGATTACCCGCATAAAAATTTACACTTGACCTGTAAAGCAGCCCATAATCGGCAATCCAAATGAACCAGTTTCGTAAAGCTATCTTTATGAAGTAATGGTTATCTATTAGTGTTAGACTTTCAATTTCAATTTAATCTAGTTCATTCGGAAACCCATTAATACTCTTATGAACCTTATGGGATGAATTTATTAAGTCACTAGTTTGCTTATTATGTTAATGGTATTTGTGTTACTATTGACTTAAAGATGAAACATTACATAAGAATATCGTATATATTTAAATTAAGTAATAAAAAACATTAGCTTTTTAGATTAATCGGTATATTTAAATAATGGTAGACCATTTTTAAAATTACACCCAATTTTAAATACTTATTGTATAATTATATCCGAAACTAGGTGCAATAAATGAGCAATAAAGTTTTTAGGATCAATATTGCGATATTGAAGAAAAAAGCCAACTGATGTATCTACTGAATCTAAAATTAAAATTAATTATTTTTATTTTTATATATTTAGATTATGGTAGACCAATTTTATAATTACACCCAATATTAAATAATTATTGTATATTTATATCCGAAACTAGGTTGGGTGAATGGACAATAAAGTTTTTAGGATCAAAGCGGTGTTGAAGAAAAAACCCAACTGATGTATCTACTGAAATCAAAATTAAAATTAATGATTTTTATCACCATATTTGTGATTTATTTTTTAATTTTAATTAGAATAATACATTTTCTTTGGATCAAATTATGTTAAGGATTAACCGTTTGCTAAATGATAGCCAAGTTTTTAATGATAAAAAGAACCCCGCACAATGCTAATGGAATATGGTTTGGACCAATTTTGTTCAAATAATGCAAATTGATGGTCCTTAACACGCTGATCAAAAGTGTTAATGGGCACTTAACCTAATAATTACCCCAAAAGATCAGGAAATGCATTTGACTTATTATTGGTCAATTGTCTTGCAGAATTATTTAATACTGTAGTCAAACCCACACAGTCACTAGACTTAAGCTTGACTTCTTTCAAACAATCATGTACTTTCCTCAGCCCCCTTACCCATTCTACTACCGATTAAATGTGACTTTTCCATGTTTACCGTTGTGAAACCGTTTGATCGTGGAGTTCCATTGTTGGGGTCAAAGGGTTTTAGGTGGCTGTGTTACGAAATTCACGATCAAAACCTGTAAACAGGAAAAAGCTTCATGACAGGCTTTGGTCCTTGGTAGTAAGGTGAAGAAGGTGAGGGTGGGTAGTAAACAGGCCTTTATTTTAAGACCTTGATAATTGTATAATTAATTACGCACTGAATTACATAAATCATAAAGTTCTTTTAAGTAAAAGAGTAAAAAATAGAAGGTAACAAAATATGAAAACAATAGCGAGAATATTGTAGAGGACCATGAATGAAAAGCACCCAATATCAGAATTCCCAAGTTATAATAAGACCAAAGAAAAATAATACTTATTCATATTCTCGGCAACACTGTTACGTGCAAACTTTCATAAGATAATCTTCTTGACAAAATGGTGACCCTAAATACTTTAGTATAGTTATATTAATAACGTTGTTAATTTATCGAAAACTCTACCTAAATGCTATTTGAGTTTTGAATATGAATTTTTTATCAGCTTTAAGCAATGTTAAAATAGTTATCAAACTAGTATGACAAAACAGTAAGTACTTTTAACAATATTTAAATAATTCAAAACAACTAGCATAAACCTAGTTGTTTGTGGTAACCTATAATAATGTGTGGAACAGGATTTTGCAATAGCCATCCACCGAAAGTTGGTGGGGTCAATAATTCGTTGTTGGAGGCCGGTAATTAGCCTCAATCATGTATTAAGTGGCGAGGTTTTTAAATATGATAATAAGTCTGAACTTTGTATATTTTGCGAACTTGATTTTGTCAGATTAACCGGTGTGAGAGGTTTCATTAAAAAAATAATCAAAATATATTAAAGTAATTAAGATATAAAATGATGGTTTAATGTTATTCGATAATAAAAAGGCATAATTATAGAATAAAATGTAAAAATCACCCAACATATTTGGTAAAAGCAAAGACATGGAAAAAAAAGAACATTTAGTTTTGTTTACTGTAATTTTCCTAATCATTATGCTAGGATATTGTTTTTTCCCATAAGTTTAAAAATTATATTACTTTTTTGAAGACTAAGAAAATAGTACTTACCGAATTACAATTTAAGCAGTTTCTTTAAAAGAAAAGAAATAAAAAAACAAAACTAAACAGGTGTTTAAAATTACTTCTTATTTATTAGGCACCTTTTGCATAAAAAAAACTGTAAAAAACAGGAATCATTAAAAAATTGCTTGTTTTGTTTAAAAATTAAAAGTTGTTTAAAAACTATAATATATATATAAATTGTTTTTTTCTTATTTATATTTAACTTAATTATAAGAACGAGATCAGCTTCGGACTTAAATTTTTATACCTATTGGCCGATTAATGTATTTAAAATATGGCAAAAATAGGAATATTAGATATACGCCATTTTAGGCTCAGTGTATTTTTGGAAATTCGATTATAAAAATAATGATACTAATTTATTTTTTATCTTGGGACAGTCCACAAAGGCTGTTGCACAACTAACGTACCGTGGGTGTCTTAAGTGTGGTGAGATCCCATACAGCTCGATGGTGGGCAAGAAGAGAAAGCCTTTCTGTAAGCGTGGGATCATTAATAAGACGAACGGCTCTTCTTTAAATGGAGTCCAGAATGCTAAGTGTTGTAGGGGATGCCCTACATGAGAACAATATTCTAAAAGAGGGTCTGATTTGGAATATAGACAGAGAATATAGATTGAAATAAGAAAAATACCTTTTGGCTCGAAAGGGGAATCCAAGCATTTTTTAAGCTGCCGAGGCTATGGATGTAATGTGTGTGTGCCAGTTGAGGTTATTCTCAAAAGTAACGCCGATAAGATTAAACGACTCTTTGTTCTGCAGAACTTGGTCGCTTATATGTAACGGATGAGCAGGGAGACTTTTTTGCGACAGCAAATATGAAATGTGTTTTCGAGGCATTAAACTGAACAAGATTTTTGGCGCCCCAATCCAAGATAACTTTAAGGTCTTGTGAGAGAGACATCCGCATTGACCTACGCTTGGTTTCCAAATCAGGCTTATTGACTGGCTTGAGAAATTGAATGTTAGAGTGGGGGGTACTCTCGTCAGTAAAACTATAAATGGAATTGATTGTGGAAGAGAGAAGATCGTAAATGTGTAGAAGAAACAGCGTGAGTGCCAGTACTGAGCCCTGGGGCACCCCAGCATTAATTTGGTAGAAGCTGGAAAAATAAATCTACAGTAACTGATAAAAGTCGATATTAGAAAGGAAACTGGAGAGCCAACAGCAAAGCTCAGGTGGAAGACCGTAAGAAGAAAGTTTGTTAAGAAGCCCAACATACCAGGCCTGATCGAAAGCTTTGGATATGTCAAGAGCAACGATCTGGGATTCACCAAGAAACTCAAGGTACTTGTTCCAGTTGTGTGAGACAAAGGAAAAAAGATCAGCTGTAGATCTTCTGTGACGGAATCCATAATGTTTATCATGTAAGACCTTGTGTTTTTCCAGATACAGAAGTTTTGGGAATTAATGAATTTTTCCATTACTTTGCAAACAACGAAAGCTGTTAGGCAAGTTAGGATAGGTGCAAGTTCGGAAGCATATTTTTTAAAATGATTGCTGGTGTGCCATTTTTTAGTATTAAAGAAGAAAAAATATGCAGTTTTTTTGTACCTTTACCAAGAAAAAAAGTGAAATATCTACATACAATTTTAAATCAAACTTTTTTCTGCTGGATTTTGTAAAGACTATAAGTATAGTTTACTTTACTATAAATGTGTAATTCGCATATCTAACTCAAAATAGTTTTTGTTATTTATTTTTAAGTTAATAGTTTTTAAAATAATTAACTTTTATTAAACCACACTTATTAACTTTTAGGATTCGTTCTCATCCGCTAAAGTCATCTAATCGCACAATAATCTGCAGATGGTTTCTGATGTAATTGCGTGAAATACAAGAAGTAGTGACACCAATACAACGTTTATGTTATAATATTACGTAAATGTGAAAACATCCTTTGTATAAGACGCGCATAGGAATGCGATAACATCTGTAAAGTGGTTTTGTTTCAAGAATATCTATATTAAATATGTAAAGTTATACAAATAAGTAGTAAAATAAATATAAAAAGGTGTACATAAAATATATATTATTATGAAAATATAATAACTGATAAAACGTTTATAACAACCATTAAGTAACATAGTCGCGCTCTGAGTTTTTGCTAATAAATATATTTGTGAAATTTACTTATGATTACTAACCGTTATTTATTGCAATTTTCTGTTTTATTTAAACGTACCCTTTTAAAACATATTTATAGACCAGGAAAATTATATAAAAATAAATCGCTTTTGCCAGACAACTCGGATCGGGATGCGGTTTTTGACATCTTACAGGACAAGCACCAGAAATTCATTGTACAGGGTGTCCCATTTTGGGTACTTTTGCGGGGTATCCCCGTTATTTTTAATGTTAGCGAGATGCAGTTTTCGCGACAATGTGCTACTTTTTTGTGAAGCTAAAGATGCCGTTAACGAAATTTGCATAACCCTTTTAGTTTTTAAAATACAGGGCATTTTTGAAAATATTGCATTATGGGACCCTCCTCGTATATACGTTATCCTTCTAATTATCAAAAAGGTAAAATAACACTCTAATAGATTTTTTTTCGTATAATGCAGTGGTGTAGATAATTTTTGTTATATATTTACTATTTTTGAGTATATTGTATATTTATAGACTATAGAATTTGTCTTTCTTTTAACGTTTCAAAAATATATGCACGTTTTCTTAAAAACACGCAAATAAATGACAATTTTCTGAAACTAAATGCATAATTTAATAGTAGGCCCTAAATAACAATAATTAACGATTGAAAGTTACATACTACTAACGAAGAATTGAATACCTTGCAAGTAGGTAACAGAACATTTTCAAAAATACCTATACAGTTTTTTTTATGACAGTAAGTTTGTAACAACCGTTTTCTAGCGTAAAGTAACAATATAACAAATAAAAAAACATTTAAAAAAATTGAAGGTGACGTTAAAAATGACGACTGTTTTCTCTAATGCAAATTTGACATATCTTTGTAATTTTTTTAATAGCATTCAAAGAACAATTAGTCTCCTTCGCAGGTTTTGAAAGGCTAAATGAATTGCTTCTTGAAATTCTGCTGTGCTGTCATATCGTGTTTCATATTTTATATTTATTATTTTATTTATTTTATATTTTATATTTATATTTTGTATATAGCCCCATAAAAAAAATAAAATTGAAAAATCTGGAGATCGTGGAGGCCATCTAACAGGTCCGTTGGTACCTACCCATCTTTAAGGAAAGTATTATCAAGAAATGCGCTTAAGAGCCTAGAGTTATGACTCTGGGCACCATCTTGTTTTAGGTAAAGAGCATTATATTGGGCTAATGGAATATTTTCCAATAGTTCTGGAATAATTTCCTCAAGGATTTCTAGGTACCTACGTGCTGTAAGACGTCCTTTAAAAATCCTATAAACTATTTGTCTACCCAAAACAAAACATGACATTCCAACTCCAAAGCGTCCTTGTTATGTTCTTTCAAACATTAAATGTCAATTTTCTGTATGCAAAAAGGCCCGCACTTGAAAAAAAAGCATTCGTCTGACCAAATAACAAGTCTGCTAAATAAATCGTTACCATCAATTTGCTGCAAATACCACTGGCAAAACAGTGTCCGGCGCTCGGCATTGCCAGGATGCAAATGTTGCACTATATTAAATTTGTATGGATGATACCAAAGACAATACTACTAGGGATAAGATAAACCATTCAATGCTATATTTTTGATACCCCTAATGGACTTTGGCTAACGGAGCCGATGTCCATCAAAGTTTTCGCGCTATCCTTGAAAGGAAAAGTTAAACAGTGTTGCCGACGAATACACTATTGGCGTGATGAAACGCGACTAGAAAATACACAACCCGTTAAGCCCCCGCTTTCGCTACTTCGTATTCGAATAAGGTACAAGCGACAGACATTGGCAACTTCGCACATGGTTTCCTACCTCGTTTCGTGGGCAGGGTTACCGACTTAATTTTATTCGCATTTACGGAAGCATTGATATCTCCGAACTGATTCAGAACGCCCCATTTAAATGAACCATCTATCCGTAGTAGTATTATCTTTGATGATACTTGTATTTCTTCAAAGTCTTGTGAGCGTCAGTTTTTGGCAGACCAATTTCCTTCTCAATTTTTCTACATGAGGACGAAGGTTTTGCTTTTATATATCCCAAAACATTTTTTTTTCTTTCCCTGTTATTTTTGTTGTATATTTTAGGACGCTGGCGAACAAAGGATCCGTGCTCATCTAAATTTGCTTTTAAACGAGCAACTATCTCAAGAAACGGTTGCCTTTTTTCTGGATATCTAACATCAACAAAAAATAAGCCTATTATTTGGTTTTGAATTATACCTGCCCAAACGTTGACTTTCTCAGGATATTGGATGTGAGATTCTCTTATCCAGTGAGGGATTCTTATCTGCCCAGTATCGACAATTATGTCTGTTAACTGTGCCGTTAAGCATGAAAGTTGATTCGTCAGAAAAAGTAATATTGAAAAAATACACTTACAGATATAAAACCAACATCGGATTGAGAGGCCACTTTTCGTAATGACAGATTTGGTTCTTCTACAAAATGCTGCACAATTTCCAAACTTATATCTTTATTACTAAACGTTCTTGGCCTTCCATTGGCAATCTTTAAAGTACCAGTTTGGTCATGTTGACTTGGAAATAAGAGAGCGGTCCGGAAACGTATCATTAAAAAGGTGTTTTGTTTCATTAAATGATCGTTGGCGATCGCCGAATCCTCTGATTATCAAAAGAGCAATGCGTTCTCTTTTAGTAACGGACTTAATTTAAAATAAATCTTAAATTCAAGTAATAAAGTTACTCCATTTAGCAGTGTCAAAAATAACTGTCATGTAAATGTTGGTAGTGTCTTACAGGTAAAAAGTTTTTTTAAATATCGAGGGGTTCGGGACTTTTTGAATACAGCACATGCTTTCTTTTTTGGCTTCTTTGAAAAATGTATTATAACTACGACCGAAATTACTTCGGATTTCATTTTCGAGATATTCACCATCAAAGTTGAAAATCAAACTAACCTTATTTACACTATTCTTCCTTCTTTTTGCACAGAATTCTTGATTTTTACACCAAATTGGTACACAATATTTCACAAACACCTTTTAGAAACTTGTTTTTACATTAATTTTACATTTTTTCCCATTTAATTGAAACCTCCACTTTACACGCCGCAACGTGTAGGCAACCATGTATACACTAGGCTTTTTGTAAACAATTGTGGCTGCTGCCTTTGAACTTAGAGTTCGCAATTTAATGGAAAAGGTGTAAAATAAATAAAAATACAAGGTTTTAAAGGTGTTTAAAAAATATTGTGTGCCACTAGTGTAACAATCAAAATTGTGTTCAAGAAAAGTTGTGAAATTAGGTTAGTTTGATTTTAACTTTGATATGATATCTCGTAAACGTTTGCCGAGAAAAAATTTTGCAGATTCGTAATCAGCGCCCCAAAAGACCCCCGTATACCAAATTTGGTTAAAATCGGAGAGGAGGCAACTTTCGAGATAATTACCCATTTCCCTATTCTACTGCTTTTTTTCTTTGAAATAATAAAAATATGTTAATTAAATTAATTTATTTTATTTTTTAACATTGTCTGTCATAACTAAAAATAGGCATTTATTAACGAGTATCTTGAGGGACCCCAATTACACGCTCTACTCTTAATAGATTGGTATTCACAAAGCATATTTAACAAATTTTCTTTTAAGTATGTGAGCTATGAAGGCTACAGTATAATTACAAATTTTAAACTAGTTTAAAATTCTTAGAAAAACTTTAAAAAAATACCAACTCAAGAACTAACTATAAAAACCCAATAAATATGCTAAACCAACAAAGATGTTCTTATGTAACCACCAGTGACTTCATCTTCCAGACAAGAATACCTGCCGCTATTGTTAAATCGATTCGGCGGCAAAATAGCGATGTTCTATTGTCTTAAAACCAAAAACCGGAAAATTTGACAAAATTATCTCTTACGCCAAAAAGGATGCGGTCGGTTGCGATGCAAGGAGCGATCCTATTATTTGGAGAGTATTAATTATAATTTTGTAATTTATGCAGATTACTGTTTACGTGTGTAAACATAAAATTAAATGGTTTAAGAAAATTGCAATAAATATGGGAAATTAAATACTATTAAACTATTTTTAAATACAAAAAAATAAGATATTTGCCTGATGGTTGTATTCCTTTAATCGACTATAACAACTTGTTTTGCAATTTTTTTTTTATGTAACGAAAACAGCAATATAATAAAAATATATTATGATCCTTATTTATAACATCACTTTAAAATCATTAAAATATTCAAGAATAGTCCTCTTATTAGCCAAAATCCACCTCTTAAACTTAAGGTAATAAATTCTTTTGCACCTCTATTATAATATGGTTAACGAAAAATCATATAAAGACAATAACCCTATAAGACCGATCCCCTCATAAGTGAATGCCCCATGTCATAAATGACATGCTAAAGAATTGAATAGGATATAACCTAATTTAATTAATTTTTAGTCACCATATTCTGTAAAAAATTCTGTCCATTTTATCGACTAAACAAAAAAATTAAAAATTCCTAATAACTCAAAATTATTTTCTTTCGGTGTTAAAAACCTTTGCACTTTAATCCCAATAAAAAACTTACAGACATTGTAAATAATTTAATTGATGTTTCGAATACAGATATAAAAATAAAAACAGAAATAAAAAATGCAGTTCAAACATGCAATAATCAAAACTTTAAAATTTAATAACGAATTATATAAACATAATGATGGCCTTCTCATGGGCTCTCTAATTTCTTCTTTATTTTTGAAAATTTTCATAGTTAATTTTGAAAAAAAAATTATTTAACTTTAATAACCATCTTATTAAACAAATTTTTTAATTGGAAAAGATAGGCAGACGATGTTTTTTACATTTGGAATAGTACCTGGTAAAATTTAAATAAGTTTTTATATTTCTTTAACTCATTAACTAGCAATAATAATGTATAGTTCAAAGAGGTGACCAAAATACATTTTTTGGATATAAACATAAAAAATATTGATAACCATATTGAACCTAACATCCATAGAAAACGAACAACGACAGACAGTAATAAATTATAAATTGAACCAATCATGGAAAATAAAATTATTCGCTTTTTACAGTTTAAAACACAAACTTGTGATTTTTCCATTAAGTAAAACAAATTTCAACAAATAATTCTGTATAATTAAACAAATAGGAAGAAATAACGGCAATAAATAATCTTTAATAGATAAACGATTAAAAAAGAAACAAAAGACACTGCTCACCAAAGAGTTTTATGTGTTATACAACAAGAAATAACAATTTTAGGTTTATAAATTATATTAGAAATATTAGCAATAGACTAGATAAATTAGGACTATAAAACCATTTTTGTAAATAAGGGTAACCTTGGTAGACTAGTAGTGAACAACAAAGTTAGGACTGAAGAATCAAATAGGCCCAATGTTGATAAAGTGAATTGTGCAATGCGGAATATATTGGTTAAAGTGGAAAAAGTTATAAAAACCAGAATAAAAGAGCATAAATCATCGATTATAAATAGTTTTCAGAACACAAGAGTTTCCACTTATTGTATAGAACAGAATCGTTTTTCCATATCTATATCATTTGGAAATAGCCCACAATAAAATTTATAGTATTTTTTGGGTTAAAACCTTTGTCAAGTGGTTCTCAGTACTTTTGACAAATCCCTAACAAGGTCAAACAAATCTATGGTAAAAAATTTTGAAACATTTAAAACCAACTTTATTTACTTGTTAATATTAATCGAATTATTACTTTAATATTTACAAAAAATACATGTTTATATCTAAAAAAGTTATGAAAAGTAATTTAAATTCTGTATATAGATTAAGTCTTATTTGTTTTTAAATCGATGTACAAAATGACAGACGGACACTCTTTAGAAAAATGTATATAACAAAAATTGAGATATGCACTTCTTTTAAAAGATGCAGAGCTTTGTTAGATTTGGCAAAATGTTAAAAAACCAAAAAGT
This sequence comes from Listronotus oregonensis, assembly GCA_019359885.1. NCBI lineage: Eukaryota > Metazoa > Arthropoda > Insecta > Coleoptera > Curculionidae > Listronotus > Listronotus oregonensis. The sequence continues at coordinate 146,991 of JAHBCN010001159.1, forward strand.
ACTTTCTTTTTCTACTTTATTCACTCATAACTTTTAAAGAATTAGTGGCAGAGAAAAATTTAAGAAAGAAATATTGTAAGTAAATTTCCTATAAAACAGAATTGTTAGAAACCCTTGTTGCAAAATAGCAATAAAGAAAAAATTAGTTTTTTGCATAATTTTTTGAATCCTTTAGATTTCTTTGAAAACCCCTATATTTGGCCAAAAAAATTATTGCTGTGATAAAAAATCGTGCCAAATTTCCTTAAATTTGGTTTCATAATTTTCTTACAAAAATTTGACAATCCAATTTCGCGTTAAAAATGGATAATTTTGCAAATTGGCTAGAATCTAGGATATGAACGTCTGATTTTTTTTTACATAAATTATGACCTTAAGCTTTTGATCGCTTTTTATTTTTTTATTTTTATTTACACTTAACTAATAAAATAAATTCAGACCAAAAAATATTTATTTTGATTTGTTTAAAAAAATTATAAATTATTAATGATTTATTGTCCAGGAAATTTAACAACATATCGATAAGAATTTTAATCTTCTCATTAAAAAAATATTAATAAAAACCCATTTTTTCTTATTTTTCGAGTACCTAAATAAAATATCGTAAAACAAGTATGTAAATTATATCTTAAATTACTATTTAAAAACAAAGTCTGGGTTTTGGTTTTCAATAAATTATTATCTTTATTTTTAGATACATTTAATAGCAAAGAAAAGTTAACTGAAGTCTAGTAACTAATCTAAAGAATCATATTTTTATTTTAATTTTTTTGCTTTGGTTGGCTTTGCACAGGAATGCATATCTGCATTTAACGTATTATATTAAAGTTTGTATAACCAATTAATTTTTTATTTAGTATCTGTATAAAAATCTATACGATAAATATTCGTATACACGAATTATTATACCTTAAAACCATTTACAATATATAATAAGGATTCATACAGACATACACTTCGAAATAAGTCACAAATTGGGAGCTGCTTGCGAGGAATCAAAAACATTTATGACAAGGGCACACGCTTTACGCCAAGTGGTCTATCTAGGCGATTTTGATAATTAACACAAACAGAGGATAATCGACCAGGATAAAGGGATTACAAATAAGGATAGAGTTGGGTTTACGAGTCCCTATATCATTTCACATACATCTTCACAAAAAATAAATGCATTATTAACCCTTTTGTCTTCTCATTTTAGACTAATGATTGAAAATTCTTCGGTAGTAATTTATATTTAGCTAACTCAGTTAAAAAAAGTTTGGGCTTCTTATTCTGTTCATATAAGCAAGTGGTCCATATCATCGGTTTTGCCATTACAGTTACATTTATCGGTATCAGAGAGGATTTTTATTTTAATAAAACTGACACTTTTTGTCAAGATCCGGACTGCAATTTATGTCTTAGTTAAATCAAATCAAATAAAAGATCTACTATGAAGCCTTTATAAAGAAATTAGAACTGTTTGCCATTATTAATTTTGTTTTTTCCCAATACTGTAAACGTTGGGAATTAATAAATATTTTCATTACCATCTGTCAAAATAGCATCTTAAAATACCACCTGCCAAAAATAAATCTGTTAAAAATCCCAGATCGGGTAATAGTCACGCAAGCATTACATGGAATATGTAAAACTTTTGCACCCTTTACACATTAGTTCTTTAAATTTTCCCACGATCCTAGCCCCCCTTAAAAATGGCGTGATTAAAGCGATTTCTAATGTCCTTTTTTTTACTTACAATACTTTAAAATGAAATGAAAATCCATTAAAAACTTAAAACGTAAAGCAAAAAAAAATATAATAAAATTACAAAAAAAAAGATACCTATTATTTGGGTTATACATTAACAACCTCAACTATGAAAGAATAAACGGAATTAGATAGGTAACGAACCTGAGATTTTGTTTACTACAATAATTTGACATTTAAAGCAGAGATCATAGTAAGAATAATTTAATTCACAATTTCATTCATAAAAAGTAAAGCTTTAGCATAGGCGTGTATATTGCAAGAAAATGTTATATTCCTTAAATTAATACTTATAAATATATCTAATTATTTTTGCGAGGTTTTCCAGAAATATATACTGAAATTTGGGGGGCAATTTATGTATGTGATTGGCCTGCTTCTTATGTGCTCTGTTATATGGGCCTATAAATAGTTCATTTTTAATACATGCATCTTGTCGCTTTACTTTTATTTAATGTATCAACAATTCAAAATGTTTATATTTAAATATATTTTTTTGATGTGTCTAATTTTTGCTGGTAAACAGTAGTTTTAAAATTGATAGTTGAATACCTGGATAGCTTACAATATTTAAGTACAGACAGTAAGGTATTAAATTTAATGATTATTTTAAAAAATATTAAAATTTAATTTTATATTGGTAAATATCATATCCGTATTAATTAGACTTGGATACTACTCACAAAATTAAATAATATGTTGTACCATTACTTTTTGAGGAGTACTAAGAAATTTACGTTTGGTATAGACCATAGTATAAAAGTACCAATTTACATCGGATTCCCATACTTCTTTTATGTTTTAAGGGGGTATTTTAATCTAGAGGGCCAAATTTTAGGTGTTTTTTTAAAAGCCTGTAAATTAAAAACGGTAAAAATTTTACCATCGGGTTTATTAGTTGTTTATTTATGTTTAAAGAGTACAAAAAAATAGAAAAAAAGGACAAAATTTAAAATAGAACAGACCCGCAAAGTGGACACAAAGAAATATGTTACACAATTACTTTTGAGTAGTAGTGAGGAACAAACGTTTGGTATAGACCATAGCATATAGTAAAGTACAAATTTACATTAGATACCCACACTTCTTTTATGTTTTAAGGGGGTATTCTAATCTATAGGGCCAAATTTTAGGTGTTTTTTAAAACACTGTAAATAAAAGACGGTAAAGATTTTTACCATCGGGTTTTTATCAGTTCTTTATTTATGTTAAAGAGTACAAAAAAATTTAGTAAAGAAAAAAGGTCAAAATTTTAAAAAGTACAGGCCAGCAAAGTGGAGATTCAAAAAAAAGCTCCCTGGTTAACACGATTTCACCCTCCTTGATAATTAAAAAAAAACAATCAATCTTTGTTATTTAGAGTTGTAGTTTTTGTTTGACCATAGCTTTTTTTTTTTTTCTACTATTTTGATTTTTTTACTTCTTTAGAAAAATCCAAATGTTGATAAAAATAGGGGAAAAAAATTACTCTTTTTTCTTACATACGCTTTTTTGACAACTTTTTATTTTTTTTCAAGATCTCTGTCAAACGAAAACACTACATCCCTACTCTTTAAAAAATGATCAAGAGTTTTTTCCAGATTATCAAAGAGGGTGGAATCGTTTCAACCAGGAGGCAGCTTTTATTGCGAGTCTCTACTTTTTTCAATTTTTACTTTTTTTGTTCTTTTTAAACATAAATAAACAACTGATAAAAAACCCGATGGTAAAATTCTATACCGTTTTTACTATTTTGATTTTTTTTCTAGTATTTTAAAAAAAAATAAAAAAAAATGAAGAAAATAAAGGAAAAAAAGTACTCTTTTCTTACATGGCCGCTATTTTGCGATTTTTTTTTGCAAATTGCTATCGTCAAATGAAAACACTACATTCCTACTCTTTAAGAGATAACCAAGATTTTTTTCAGATAATCAAGCAGAGTGGAATCGTGTCAACCAGGAGGCAGCTTTTTTTGCAAGCCTATACTTTTTTAAATTTAAACATCAATAAACAACTGATTAAAAACACGATGGTAAAATTCTTTATCGTTTTTTTACAGCGTTTTAAAAAACACCTAAAATTTGGCCCTCTTCCAAAATTTAAAAAAAATAAAGAAAAAAAAGTACTCTTTTCTTTCATGGCCGCAATTTTGCGATTTTTTTTGCAAATTGGTTTTGTCAAACGAAAACACTACATTCCCAATCTTTAAGAAATAACCAAAGTTTTTTTCATATTATTGAGGAGGGTGGAATCGTGTCAACCAGGAGGCAGCTTTGTTTTGCGAGTCTGAACTTTTTTTACTTAATTTTTTTGTACTTTTCAAACATAAATAAACAACCGATAAAAAAACCCAATGGTAAAAATTTTTACCGTTTTTTATTTATAGCGTTTTAAAAATCCCTTAAATAAACATATTATTTATAAAACTAATCAAAACTTATTTAATAAAAGAGATAATAAATAATATTGCAAACATTTTATTTAAACTTTGAGAGTACAATTTTCTGAAACCATCATAGTCAACATCAGTATATTCCTATTGGGAAACCTGTATCTTGACCATTTAATATACATTAAGAATTTTATTTTAAAAAAATTCTGCTATTTTTTAAAACCATAGAATGTAATTGATATAATATTATTAAATAGCATAATATTATTAAATGTTTCTTAGTTAGTAAAGCTAGTATAAAATTATAAAAATTGTAATTCTAAGGGTAATTTTAGATAATTGACTATAAAATGGCTGAAAAATCAAGGTTTTCGTCTTACTAAAGTAGTTTTTATTTGGCTTTAAAAAATTTGTATCACTTTTCTTTCAAAAAGTTATTTTAGATTTTGTATGCATAACCATTTATTTAATGCCAAAAAAAGCTTTATTAATATTATTTTTTTCCGGGGCAGGCACCTTAATTTTTTGCGGTACGTAGGTATTCATGTAGACTTTCCACTTTGTTTAAAAGAATGTACATAGTTTATTGTTATTTTATTAACTGTCCAAAGTTTTTTTACAATTTCCCATTGAACATAAGCAAGCTTACGTCGTATAACGTATTTTTAATTTAATAAATGAGCTTAGAAACAGAAATATTTAATTGTGATTTAAAATAGAAAAAGAAATATTTATTTGTGATTTAAAATAATTAAACAGTTGTTAGTTTATTGAATAATTAACTTGTCCGCTTTATCTAAAAAATATTTATTAAAACATGTGTATACAAAACACTAAAACCTAATTGGTTCTAGGGTCTAGAATTAAAATACTTTACTAAATACATAGGTATTCACCAAACACTAAGCACTTTAAAAATCCATTAAAAGGCTCACTGATTTTTCTCGGAATACAGAAAATTTTCGCCGCCACTGGTTTGCTACTCACCTAAAAACAATAACACACTAAGACCCTGCATTGTGAATAGTCATTCACTGACGAAGAACGAAGACTAATGTTTAAAAAGATGCATCTGAAGAAGATCTCTCATAGTGAAAGGATATACGCGGCATCGTCCTCATAGAGGAGTCCTAGGAAGGGGGGTCACAAGGATATTCTTCTGTAGTATAGTAGTCACGATGTTAGAAGGATATATTTTTCTGTGCCGGAATTCATCTTACCATTAATCTTTGCACTAATTTGCTGATGCACATTTGGTTTTGTTACCTCATTAGTTCATTACCAATCAAATGATGACTATTTCTTAATCGTATCATAATTTTTTACTTATAATCACCCTAGTGCCCTCAATTATGCCGAAATTTGTTAATTTAACTTTTTAAGTTAAGAACCTAATATTTATGTTTTTTTGAATTACTACAATGGTGTGAAACAAATCTGCTTAATTGTTATATTATATTTATATATGTTATAGTCAATCCTCGAAGCTCCGGCGTTCCTAGGAAATGAAGTTTTTCGGCCTCTGACTAAATAATTTTCGTCTAACCTAGGAGAAACTAATTTGGTCAGGCAAACATCAAAACTCAATTTAATGAAATCGGGGTTTTTTTTTATTTTATTGTTGATCGTTGCTATAGTGTCATATTTAAAATAAAAAAAAACTGGTCATTATTCAGACATGGTGAGGCATTATGACATTTAGAATTGCACAATACGTCAGATCTTTTACTTTTGCAACTAACCACAAGTAACCAAAACTAACCACAACTAACTAGAACTAACCACGACTAACAGCAAGTATAAACTTATTTAAACGTGTTACAAGTACAGACAACGTTTGACCGATCTGATCCTTCTAGAATCGACTAGGAAAACCCGAAACAGATTATTTTACTTTCGTGTTTGACAAAGAAGTTAGATAATTCTAGGTTTGACCAAAAATACTTTAGTCAAAGGCGGAAATTGGATTTATTTCGGGGTTACCCAACTTTGTCAAACCTAGGATAAACCAGTCATTCCGGAAGAGATTGCTATCGACCTTTGACTATATGTATATATATATATATATATATATATATATATATATATATATATATATATATATATATATATATATATATATTTTTAATCATATTTTTCTGACCTATTTTAATATCCTTTTCTATAGTTGACGTTTTAGGCGACATGCAAGTTCATAGTGGTCAATAAGGCTAAGCAGGCTCAGTTCGCTATACCCCGGCACCCGGACCGAAGTGGTCCCGTTTTCTAGAAAATTTCATTAATCCCAACAAAACATTCTAAAACATGAGTTTTATTCGGTCAAAATAGACATTCACCCTTGCATAAATTTCCAAGAAGCTGAAAATTTTTATGATTGTTAGGAAAACCATTATAATAAAATTGTAAATAGTCCCCATCGATCCGATGTGTGCAAAAAAATTTATACAAGGTCAAAGTTTACAAATATGGGTTTTTTGGATTTTTTTAACGACCTGTTGGTTTTGCTCACCTTCTTCCTCTTAAATTTACCATTTCTGGGACAAAGCGCTTTAAAATTTACTTAAGTCTTATTCCTTATACTATCACCGTTTCCCGCCACCTTGAGATAGTGTACTTGATGTTATTTTTAAAGTGGTTTCCACATTGGGCCTACTAACGGTCTATTTTATTAAATCCTAGTAAAATAAAAGGTCTTCTCATTCATTTTATTTTTTTTTCTTCATCTTGTTCTTTTTTCTTTTTCTTAATATTCTTCTTTTTTTTTTTTTTTCTTCTACCTCAGTTGATGTAAATTGTTCAAAAAGCAATACATTAGTTGTTTTATCGTTGATATAATGATCTTCTTCAGTTGGAGATTCAACATTTGAACACGGCTGGCCTTGGCAACTGGTGCATGCTGTTGAACTAAATAAACCAACTTTTTTGCAGCAGCATTTTGAATTACACCCCTTTTAGCAATTAGCAGTTGTAAAAATAGAATAAAGGGGCTTCTCTAGTGTAGGTGAAAGTGGTGTGTGGATTGATTCCAAAACATTATCAATTAGCTTCTTTATTCTTCTGGGTTCAGTTGATTACCAAGCCACACTTGAACCTGATAATATATCCGATAAAAATGATGTTAAGCAGAAGCTGAGGTTGAAGGAAGACAAGCTAATTGCACACTTTTTTTAATTTCAAGTAAGTTTTGCAAAAGTAACGTAACTTATCTATGCAAGTATTTTTGGAGCTCAGCAGATGTAATTGAGTCTTGCTTTTGAAATAATATAAAAGGTTTTACCCCTCCAGAATATTGCAGAGGTGTATCACAGCCACTCATAGCATCTAAAGATATAATGTGATTTTTACATTAGGGATTAGCCGATAAACTCGAATTTGAAACTATTTTCGATGGTTTTAAGCCTTACCTATTTTTAAAAAATAAATATTTTTTTAATTGAAGTTCGAGCGATAAGTAATATTAACATATTAACATCTTCACTAACAACATTTACATCAGTTGGATTGAATTGGTTAATTGCAGTTTCTATGACGAGTACATTAGCGTCATTGTCAGCTTGCTTGACTAAAATATATTCAGTGGTAAATGTTTCTTTTAGCATTGTGATAACGGAGACTTATTATAAATGTTTGACAAGAATTGCTGTTGACTGGTTGGGACTGTCAATTGGTCAAAGAGAATATCAGAAGATGACGATGTTTTCCTCACACGGCGGCGTTGTTCTGCGGCTTTAATATTCTTAGTAGAATTGGTACGGCCATCAAGTACCACGGTTACTTTTTAATCAAAATGTCTGCGTATATACTGAACATATTTGTTTGCGACGTTGCTAAATGTATCTTCTCGATCCCAGACACGTGGTGCAAAAGATATTCTCCATCGATAGTGAACGATTGAGTTTCTTTTCTGTTCATATTCGCAAAATTATCATTTAATATTAATGTATCAGTCACGCAGACTAATAGTTTCACTTATATTATGCGTCCAATGATGTATATAGGCAGCGTAGTCATGCATATTATAGGAAATAAAGCTTTAGTAAATTTTAGAATCGCTTTTTCTCAGAAATGGTAAATTTAAGAGAAAAAAGTGTGAGCAAAATCTAAAAACCCCATTTTCGCAAACTTTGACCTTGTATAAATTTTTTGCACGTATAGGATCGATGGGAACTTTTCACAATTTCATTATAATGTATCCCTAACGTTCATGTAAAATCCGCCACAAAACTATGGAACATATTAAAAATGTATACTTGTGAAAGCAAGAACTTTAGTTTTTAAACGTCAAAAAAAGTTATTAATACAGTGTCTGTTTCATTGCTGCAACAATACAAAAGTCAAATATTCAATAATATTTCACGATGGTTGTTTACGCATAGATTTCATTTGTTATGTGCTTTCTATTTAAATGTGCAACCAGCGAAAAAATACGAACAAGATTGATAATAGTACTGCAGTTAGTTAAAACAACTAGTTATAAAAAAAATAATATAATCAAGACACAACATCGATAACCATTTTTATTCCGCTAAACAATAATTATTTTTCTATACTTACTTATTTATTTGTAGGAAATATACTGGATCTAACCTTACTATTTTGGGCTTACTTACTAATTGGGCTGAAATATACAGAAAGTTTAGCGTTTAATTAGAAGCGCCGTTGAGGAGAGTCAGTCGGCTTAGTCCGTTCAAGCCAAATATTAGCCCTCCTAAGTCAAATGACCCTAAATTACATTAATTTTAAGTGTAGCTAACTTAGTTTAGAGGCAGCCTTGTGATCAACAAAGGTTTCTATAGAAAAGGATATTAAAATAGGTCAAAAAAATATGATTAAGAAATATGCATTTAATGGGAGAAAAATAAGTTTTTTTCAATAGTTTTTAAATTGTTTTGTTTTCAAAATTCTTCTTAATAATTTAGGCATCTTAGGTTTCTCTGGGTCACTAAGTCATAGACCATCATAATTTTCATGGATATAAATCGTCAATTAACATCAGTTTTTGCTTAACTTGTTAATCACTTAAAATCGTCGTTTTTAAGCCAATGGAGGATATTAAGAGAAAAAAGGTGGTTCATTTACAAAATTGATAATTAAGACCTTATTTATTTAATATCCAAAATCATTTTCACAAATTTGCTACTTTAGCGAGCAATGAGATTAAGATTCCTTGACAGAAATATTAATTTTGGTAAATTTTGTTTCAAAGAGAATTTAAATATCTTTGAAAAAATAACGTTTAATTTTAAAAGTCACAAGTCGTTTTAAGGTAATTTAAAAAATGGCAATTAAAATTTTTACTAATTCTAAAAAATTTGTGGTTTTTAGGCTGCCAAAAGTTTTCCCATCAAAAATTTTGGTGCCTATTTAAAAGTTTTTTTTCACTATTTTACATAAACCTGCATTTAGTTATAAACGCCTAAAAATATTCCAATATATATATATATATATATATATATATATATATATATATATATATATATATATATATATATATATATATATATATATATATATATATATATACGTGGAAACCGCCCGGGGTTTTTTACGAAAGCCCATAAAATTTTTTTAAAAAATAAAGTCATGTTTCAAAAAGGGGCCCCCTACCCCCTAACCCCCACCCTTTTTAAAATTTTTTGCAAATTTCTGATTTTGTAGAACTTTAGTAAAAATTTTTTTTCTTTAAAATTTTTTTAAACTAAATTAAATTACCATAGCCAATATTTAGTAAACATACTATTACTACGTTTGGTTTAACATTTTTTTAAAAATATTATACAGGGTGGAAAAAAAAATAATTTCTAATATTATGAATGTTTTTTGCAAATAACTCTTTTTTTAAAAATGGAACACCCCGTATTTGACTATTTAATATTATGAAAAAATTTTATTACCAATTCATTGATATAGGGTTTCCAAACCTAAAACCATTTTTTTTAATTATTTCAATTTTGTGTAGATCGTGCTTTAACCGGGAAAAGTATTTCCTCCAATGCACTGGAACACTCCCCAACTGTAAAAAAAAATTATAATTTAAATAGCAAAGCCAAACAAAAGGTATTAAATTTTTACAACAAAGTTAATAAAAAAATTAATGAACGTAGGCTTTCACTGCTAGAATCAATTTGGGTGGTTTTCCGGGTTTAAGAGCTGTGGTGTGTGGGAAAAGTGAGCCCCCCGCCAACCCCGCCTCTAGCGCCACTGAAGATGACCCCCCAAAAAGGGTTAGAAAAAATTTCCCCGGAAAGGGGGCCTTGCCCGGAAAAAACCCTTTTCCCTTTTTAATTACAACCCCTATGTTTAAAAAAAACTAAACATTATCATTCCTGTGTCAAAAATTTAAAATGCTAAAAAGGGGCGCCCTTTTTCTTCTATGCAAGCACGAATTTTTTTTCCCAAAAGACATTTCATGTTGTAGCATTTGGGGGTTATGTCTTGCATAGCGTCTCAATTTTTTTGTTCCCCATATTATCTGGATGGTTGGAGGTCCGGTAAACTATTTTTTTAATTGCCCCCAAAAAAAAGTCTAAACATGTGGGTCCAGGTGATCTTGCCGGCCAATTATGTGTAGCCCCCCGACCAATCCACCTATCTGCAAATTGTCTATTTAAAAACTCCCTCACATTTGCGTGATAGTGTGGGGGTTTGGCCCATCTAACTGCAGCCCATCTCCCGTCTAGTCTCCAAATGGACATCTTCCAACAGTTCTGGAAGTTGTCCTAAAAATTTCCTAAATTTCTCCCCGTTTAAGTTACCATCAATGAAATGAGGACCTATTACTTTTGTGCCCACGTTAATTGACCATCTATGTTGGTGATTTGTTGACCTATTAAAATGGGATTTTCATCACTGTAATAATGGAAATTATGCCATTTCTAAGCCATTATTGTGAAAGGTGGATTCTCTGAAAACATTACACGATAAAAAAAAATGTTCCTTCACCAAATTTATCCTTTTAAATAAAAAATCAATTCGCCTAGCAAAATCCCCATCGGAAAGAGCCTGATGTAGCATTTGTGGTACGGATGATATTTATACTTTTGAAAAATTCCCCCACAAAATCGACTAATGTTTGTACTTTTACTTCTTCACGTTGGCCTATATATGGATTCTCCGTTATAGCACCAAGAACATCAAGTTTTTTCTCCTCATTTCCAACGATGGTCCCATGTCTGACTGCTTTCATATACGCAACGCTACCACTTCTTTTAAAGCCCCGAACTTTTTCTAAAACCCCCCGGATGGTTTCTTTCCGGATATTTCTGGTTTTAAACTCTGGACGCAAGAAAAATAATTCTCCTCAAACTCTCCGATTATTAAGATCATACTAATACGTTCTTGCAAGTTGAAATTTTTTCAGTTAACAATAGAATTGAACAAATTAAGAAGCAAATAAATTGACAAAATTAGCTAACCACTAAATTTGATTCTTAAATACCAATAAAAATTAAATAATAACAATCGTAACTTCTCTGTGTCAAAGCCTCCTTGTTTAAAAATATTTTTTAAAATGGTAATACTATACGTGTTAAGTGCCAAATAGACAAAAAGGAAATAATTAAAAAAAATAACGGTTTTAGGTTAAAACCCTATATCAATGAATTGGTAATAAAATTCTGCATAATATTAAATAGTCAAATCGGGTTTTCCATTTAAAATAAGAGAGTTATTTGCAAAAAGGACGTCAATAATATTAAAGTATTTTTTGACACCCTGTATTTTTTAATAAAAATTTAAACCCCATCAAGCAATATTTTGTTTACTAAATATTGGCTATGGTAATTTAATTCTAGTTTAAATATTTTGATGAAAGAATTGTTTTACTAAAGTTCTACAAAATCAGAAATTTGCAAATATTTCAAAAAGGGTGGGGATTAGGTATAGGAACCTTTATTGAAACATGGCTTTATTTTTGCTCTAGAATTCAAAACCGATAAGAAATATAGGGTGTCCCATTTAAAAAACAACTTTGATATGGTACTTTTTTTAATCACCCTGTATAAATGCAAATATTTTTAAATGAAGGTCCTCTACCGTCTGTATACATCCTGCAAATGAATTTTCTAAAAATTTTCATGGGCTTTCGTATAAACAAGATTAAAAAAAAGAACATGAAGAAAAATAAATTGAATGAGAAGACCTTTTATTTTACTAGGATTTAATAAAATAGACCGTGAGTAGGCCCAATGTGGAAACCACGTTAAAAATAGCGTCAAGTACACTATCTCACAGGTGGCGTGGAAACGTGTGCATAGTATAAGGAATAAGACTTAAGTAAATTTTAGAAGCGCTTTGTCCCAGAAATGGTAAATTTAAGAGGAAGAAGTGTGAGCAAAACCAACAGTTTCGTTAAAAAATCCAAAAAACCCATATTTGTAAACTTTGACCTTGTATAAAATTTTTTGCACACATCGGATCGATGGCGACTATTTACAATTTTATTATAATGGTTTTCCTAACAATTATAAATATGTTCAGCTTCTTGGAAATTTATGCAAGGGTGAATGTCTATTTTGACCGAATAAAACTCATGTTTTAGAATGTTTTTGTTGGAATTAATGAAATTTTCTAGAAAATGGGACCACTTTGGTCCGGGTGCCGGGGTATAGCGAACTGAGCCTGCTTAACCCTATTGACCACTATGAACTTGCATGTCGCCTAAAACGTCAACGGTGGCCGACTTGCCACCGAAACGTAAATTAGTGTTCTTAATTTCTTGGGCTTTTTGTTTTTTTTTTTGTTTTAGACGATATGCAAGTTCATAGTAATCAATAGTGCTCAGCAAGCTCAATTCGTTATACCCCGAGACTTAGAGCGAAGTAATCCCAACAGAAACATACTTATACATTTTCAGTCACTTTTAAATTTGGCATTTAGGCCAACTTATTTTTTAATTATGCTGTTTTATATTTAAAACCCTCTTTTTATAGCATTTTCCAATACCAAGATGTATTTATTATACGTTAGTTACATATTTATTCATCTGATATCACCAATATATTGTATTATTTGCTATATAAAAAAAAAATGCAAAAAAATAATCCTATTACGCAACCAGATTCTCCGACAATACCGTTATTGCAACTTTGAAACGTTGTATTAAATATTTTAAACTATAGTAGTCTTGCAAATCGATTGTTGTTTGAAAATTTATGTAATTACTTAGCACATCTTTAAGCCAGTAATAATAAATTATTTATACACTGCCTACATATCTGAATAGAGAATGCTGTACAAACGTGAAATTACATAAAGAAGCTGTTTAATTTTCCTTTCGAGTGCATGTCCATATTAGTGATGCAATAAATAACAATCCATGTTAGGCGGTCGAAAATACACCTTATAGATTTTTTTTATCAAAAATTCAAGCAAGGTAGACAATTGTAAATGGCTCTCAGTTCACCATGAATTTATCACATTAGGATTTTTTAGCATTTTAGGTATTTTTTTTATTTAAATTATATTATCTTATTGGCTAATTCCTAAAAAGCGGCTTAAAGTCTTTAAGTATATGCAGTGGCGTATATTGACCACAAAACGAGGAGGGTGCAAATTTGGCAGGAGCAGAAAATCCTACACCGCAATTCGGTTTTTTGCTATTTTAATACTTTTCTAAAAATCACACAGGTCCACAAAAAAAGTGGTTTGTGCTGGATGTCGAACTAAGATTTTCTGGTGTATTTTTTTCTGCTAAACATGAATCTAAAGGCAAAGTTGGGGATCAAACAGCAAAAAATCGAGAAAATCCCAAAAAACCGATACGTTACATTTACCGGCAGAAACCTGCTACCACGGATTTTTTGGACTACTACTGTATAAACCATAAGAGATACAAAAAATTTCATAATTAAAAAATTAAGATTTTTAAATTGTCTATATAAAAAGTTATGTAAACATTTTTGATAAGATTTATAATAAAGACGATACAAACAAAAATGTAATTTTGACAAAAACCGATTCAAAATAGGGAAAAAATATTTTTTTCATTATTGTGATTTTTTTGGGCTTTTTTTATTATAAATTATTAATTTTATTTAGTTGAATCCCAAATCACTTAAAATTTGCAGACAAAATCCAAAAAAAAATAAAATAAAACATTTTACCGGAGTATACCTTAAAAAAATCTTAGGAATTCAGTTTTTCTATTATTACTCAAAAAATATTGCAGTTAGGCTAAAGGGTTATAAAACTTAACTTGTAAAAATACATAGTTTATTTTTTATAAAGTTTCGTGTATCTTTTATAGTTTATGAGATATTGACGTTTAAAAATTAAAAAAAAATTGTTAATATCTGAAATTAAGCCTTTTCTCGATTTTTTGCTGTTTGACCCCCAATTTTGACTATAGATTCGTGTTTAACGGTAAAAAATAAGCCAGAAAATCTTACTCCCGCACCCAGCACACATCATTTTTTTTGGGTGACATGTGTCATTGCTACCTATTGATTTTGGACCCTCTTTTAAATAAAACGGCAGTGGCGCTGGTTCAAAATATTTCGTTTAATTAATTGTTAAAAGTAAATTAGTTTGCGGGACAGGGAAGTGAATAGGGGTACTGGACGGGGTAAAATAGGTAAAACGAGTTACTGCACACAAGATGAATATTTTTGAAAGAAAATGGATAAACATTTAAAAAAAGTGAAAAATTTTAAATTCATAACATAAATTATACGTAGTGCAATATGAGGAGTATGTGAAAAGATCGAAACTATGGGAAATCCATCAAGCAAATTCGATTTACTTGTAAGATATTAGTAATACATTTTAAAAATAAATATTCAGACAAAACTAACTGTTTCAAACCAAAATGAATAAAAGTAACCTTAGCTTACACAAATATTTTAGAAAAAAATAATGAATTTTAGTTAGATTCGAGATTTTAAAGTGGAGAAACCGCGCTTACGCTCACTTAATCTTTACTAGCCGTTTTTTTATAATGAACAAACAATGTGATAAATTACAAATATTTATTAAATTGCCTATTCCTAGCTAGCTACTATTATTAATGACAGGACATTATACACAATGCCTAAAATAATCACTTGGTCCATAACATATATACATGATAGATGTTCTTCTTGAAAAATCCATTAATTGTTTATTCTGAATAACAAACTGTTGATTTTTTAATTTTTCCTTTTTTATAAAAAATTCATAAAATCCGCAGTTAATACCTCATACCCAAATTTAAAGATGTTTAAGATATTAATATTTAATTATTAATATATTTTTTTCCAGGTAGGGTTATAAAACAAATTTTCAAGTTGTGTAAATAATGAAACAGCAAAATGAAATTAAATATATTTTTTTGTTGCTTACCTTTTATATGCCAAGGTTCTTCAATAAATAATTACTATAAATACATTAAAATTTAAACAAAATTATATCCATAATCGTCTACTTGGTATACTCATTCATTTTTTAAACTTAAATGAAACGTAACATTTATTTTTAATTAAATATCTCCATACTCAAGATTAAGTTATTTTTAAGTTAATTTTTTTCTAAACGATGATCACGTAGATTTAATATGTAATTATGTAATTTATTGGAGCCGAACGCATTCTAAGTGTTTTTTCATTAACTTGAATGTCTACGTTATTATTAACTGCTGGTGAATCCTTCAAATTATCTTCAAACAACTGGCTGAAGAAAAAAAATAAAGGATATAAATATTTTTGGTCTTGCATAAAAAAATTCTACGTTAAGATCACAAATCTAATTTAGTTAACGCCGACTACCAAACATAATTGATTCTATTTAAAGAGGGACTCGTCTTATTAATAACCCCACTCTTATAAACGGTGGGCATTTGTATAGGTATTTTTTACGGCTTCTGGCCCGAAAAATTAGACAATATGATTTTTACCCTAGCGGCCCCAATACAAATAGCACAGTGCTACTTTTAGGAATTCTTTCACAGTCCGACTGGACAGGCCCAGAACTTATTTTGTACGTTGCTTTATCCTAAGAGCGTCCGGACTGTAGAATCTTTTGCCTATAGAGATCTGCCTTCTTCAGATTTCCAAATCTGTAGGTCTCGTATCAATAAACTGCCTCCTACCTCATTTAACACACCCACGGTACATTAATTCTTAGGCTTTTAGTTAGTAGAAGTTACTATTGTTAGTAAAATTGTTGTTACCCAAATTAACCGTGGAAGAGAGAAACTCGTTAATGTAAAGTAGTAATAGACTTGGTACCAGTACTAAGCCTTTAGCTAATGTTTCTTTCGCAAAAATAGACTTTTAAATTCATTCAATTCTATTTAAAATTAATTCTAACCATTTCTTATGCAAAATAAAAGCCTTACAAAATCGAGATAATACCGTACGTTAGTTTTTGCTCTTTCAACGTTAACCCCAACAATATTATTGATAAATAAATATCAAGTGCACTAAATATTGCAAGATAAATGTTTCTTTTGCAAAAATAGACTTAAATTCATTCGAATTCGTTTAAAAATTATTCTAACCATTTCTTATGCAAAATAAAAGCCTTACAAAATCAGACAATACCGAACGTTAGTTTTTGCTCTCTCAACTTTACACCAACAATATTATAGACAAATAAATATCAAGTGCACTAAATATTGCAAGATAAATGTTTCTTCCGCAAAAATAGACTTTTAAGTTCATTCAAATCTATTTGAAAATAATTTTAAACATTTCTTATGCAAAATAAAAGACTTACAAAATCGAGACAATACCGAACGTTAGTTTTTGCTCTCTCAACTTTCGCTATCCAATAGGTCATCAGATCGTCTGCAAATGAACAGCACAGCGAAAAATAAAAATTTAAACGTGAGAGTGAAATAGTTACCTACTTCCATTTCCTTTATTTTAACTCATCTTGATTCACATAAATCGTCTCGTTTATTTTTTCTTTAAAGCGAAAATGCAAATTGTTCACATAATTATGTTTAAATATTACATAAGAAGTTTATATAGCTTAAGGCATTAAAGAAAAATTAGAAACTATTAACGCAAGAATTACATTAATTTAATAAAAGTTAAATAAATAATAATTTTAAATAAATCTTTAGGCTAGTCGTGAATATGTAATTTTACTGATGTATATATTTTATACATGTTGCAAATATATGCTATGGTATATGTATATATTATTAAAACAAAGAAATAACTAATTAATTTTTTTTTATTTTCGGACAATCCTCGAAGGATAAGATTTCATCGATTAACGCACCGTGTCATTCTTAGGTAAATTAAGAGGCAGTTTACTAACACAAAACATAAAAATTTTATGGTTTGAGGAAAGGAAAATATCTCTGCAGGCAGCAGTTCCACAGTTTAGGTACTCGAATACAAAAAAGCAAACCAAGTGGGAAGATCGGGGATTTTCCAGATACACTGTTAAGAGTGACATGACACTTCATGTTTTTTTATCGGGAGCTGTTTGCTAAGAAATTATACTGGGTAAATCTTGAGATCAGAAACCAATAATATTACTATAAACTTGGCTCACTACAGCCCATCAGGAGAGAAGTGAAATATTTGTGGCAAGTAGGTGCAGCTAATTTTTGATGAATTCCAGTAGCAAATTGCCACACACACACAAAAGACAAATATATTATTTTAGCAAATCTAAAAGTGGTAATTTACAATAAACAGTCCATTTTGTTAACCGCTAATCTTACAAAATTTCAATGTGTTCTCTAATCTGTATGTGATATAAATAATATTGCACTTAACGGCTTTCATGGTTTATTTAACCCTACTTTTATTTAAAAATTTAAAGCAGAGTAAAAATAAAACTTGCTTCAGAAGTAAGTTTACCTTGCTGTTACTAATAGTCCAGAAAACGAACCATTTTGCCTTACTAGCAATTTTTTCAAAATGCATAGAATGACTTGAAATTTTGACAGTAGGTATGGAATAGTCCAAAGCTCAAAAACTATATCATGCAGAAGGGCCCCTTTACCTTGGGGGTGGTTGCCAAACCATCTCGGGGGTGTTCTATGCATTTTTTTGTAAAATTAATACTTTTCGAGTTATTCGCGATCGAAAGTCGGAGTTTTTAATCGAATTTTTTTTGCAAACTCGATAAGTGTGCATTTTATCTAAAAACTGTAAATAACAAAATTGTAGCTTTAGAAAAAAGGAATAAAATGATTTTTTCGTAATTGCTGTGGGACCAATACAAAACAAGTTGTGGTTTGTTAAAGGTTAGCTGTTATTCATCAAACACAAAATTTCAGAGTTTTAAAGTCAAATGCCGCAAAATCTACGTATTTTTCGAGGAAAACTAATAATAACTTTTTTAAAGCATTTACATACACCTTTCTTAAAAAAAGGTGAGTGAGTTATGATTAAAATAAGGTTAGACAAATATTTTTTAAGTGCAAAAATCTTCGAAAACAACTTCCTAATTACCACCCTAATTAAAATGATTCGTAGTCCTTTTTTAATTCCCTTTATCTATGTATTATAAATACATTCTTCAAGAATGGAGCTGCAAGTGAAAATCTAATGTCAGAATTTTAATAAAGAATGACCTTTTCTTGAATTTAACTGGAAAACAAAGAGAGATACTTAAAAATTACTAGGGTATCAAATTGTAGCTTTTTAAATTACAAATATTGTGCTTTTTTTAATTTACAATATGACGGAAATTAAGTGAGATATAAACGTTTAAAACGCGTGTGTACAGACGAGCAATACCTTGTTTCAGCCCTTTAAAAAAGTAAGGGTTTTAAACAGTTTTAATAAATAGGACCTTATAGCTCTTTAAAAAACAACAAAATGGTTTTTTAAAGAACTTTTTATCACAAAATCTAAAAGAGTTACGCTTAAAAAACAATTTTTTGGAGCATGCTAAAAGCGATTCAATACATCTTTTAAAAAATCCGCCGTTTTATACTATTTTTTGCATTGTTATATTTTAAGAGGTGGATTTTTGAGGATTAAAAAATTACAAAATTAAATAAGTAATACCTTTAAGCAGGCACCTTTTTTAATTACAACTCTGTGACAATATGTTATTTTTTCTAGAGTAAATATATATTTTTTTTAATCAAATTAAGGGTTAATCATCAAGGGTTGAAATATATGAAATTATATGATTTAAAGAATTAAATACTTATTTTTTAATTTACATTAGCCTAATTTTATGTACCTTAAGCTTTAATATAAAAGTTTTGAAGGTTATTGCAATAAGAGGTAGTTTTTACCCCTAAAAAATAAAAAGCATTATTCAGCATTATGGAGATTTTTAAGAGAAGGGTAAGTTAAGCCTAATCGCAAATTTTCATGCAAAACACTGGTATAGTATATTAATTTTTCAAGATATATAAAATACTACCATGTTAACCCTTTTGAGTCACATTTTACTCATCTTAAGCTTTAATGTATAGTTTTATAGGTTTTAGCAATAAAGGGTAGTTTTTATAACTAAAAAATTAAGAGCGCCCATAAAAAATAATATAGATTTTAAAGAGGAGGGTAAGTTAAGCCTAATCCAAAATTTCCATGCAAATCTATGCTTTTTGAAAAAAATTGCGAGGTTTTGCACTTTTTTTTAGCTTCGTTTTCTGGACTATAAGGTATTTTTAAATTTAATATTTTGGGACTGTTCAAGAAAACTTAAAGCCTAAATGCCGATGTACTGTAAGTATCTTAAGTAAAGTAAGAGGCAATTTATTGACTCGAGACGAAGATTTGGAGATTTGGAGATTTGGAGGAAAAGAAAAACCTCTGCAGGCAAAAAGTTTAACTTGCTTATTGCAACAGTTGGTCTCTTCCTATTTTAATTAAATAATTTAGGCTTCCATCAGGTGGCCATTTAGTCAGCACATTCCATGGATAATTTTATGGACCAACTCTAACGTAAGCTATAGGAAATCATTGAAACCTTAAAAAAAGTCTTACAATTTTTTTATTGGCATATTTAAACACTCGAAAATAAAAAACAACGAATAGCTATTACCGGCTTTGTTAGGACCCTTTTTTTGTCCCTATTAAGTATGTACAGGGTGTCCCAAATTCGAGCCTCATTATCGGGAGCTCGAAAACCTTAAGAGATACGAGGTCAATTAAAAGATGACAAAGTTGCGCAATTTGATGCCTATTAGAATGCCACCTTAAAAATCTAAAAATTTTGAATACTTCCGGTCACTTTTGGAAAAAAACGATTATTCGCTATTTCTGTTTTATTTTTTATGTCTCTATTTGAATAGATGTAATAAAATAAATTTCACATTGTCATTGCTACTTTTTCTGTTATATAAGATAGTGTTATGAAATTTACACACCAACGTTTCGTCTTTGAGCTGCCATCATCAACTTGGTTTTTTAAAATCCGATCCTGGATTTTTTATTTTGGATTTTAAGAGCTTTTAATATGCCAAAACCAACGATGTTTCGCACTTATTTGAAAAAATTATAATAATGGCAATCTCCATAATAATTCATGTCTTAGAAAGAGACAGATAATTGATTTTTGGTAGAAAAACTTTAGAATGATTTTTCCAAATAAGTGTGATCCTTAAAGCTTTTAAAATCCGTAATAAAAAATCCAGGACCGTATTAAAAACAAACAAAGTTGATGATGGCAGTTTAGTGACGCAATATCGATGTTTAAATCTAATAAAACTGTTTTGTAAAATAGAAAAAGTAGCAATGAGAATGTACAACTTATTTTTTTTATATCTATTTAAATGATGTGATTAAAAAATAAAAATGAAATTGAGAATATTTGTTTTTTTCCAGAAGTCGTCGGAAGTATTTTTAAACTTTTAAGGTGGCATTTTGATCAGCATATTTGCCTCCATTTAACCGACCTCGTATCTCTTCAAGTTTCCGAGGTTCCAATGATGAGGCTCAAATTTGGGACATCCTGTACTTTGACCACCGCAGAATCACACTTGCACTGACGATTTAAAAAAAGGCGTTAAAAATTACTATAAAATTTAAAAAACGCTTTCCCGGTACTTATAGATAGCAGTGTGACCTCAGTTTTCTTTTGGTCTATGGGAGTCAAACATTATAATTTTTAGCGTTCGTTCCAAAAAAATGTGTTGCTTCCAAAAGGCGTGTCGACCATTGCAACAGCTTAACCATTTATATATTTTAATAGCAAACATGATCATCAAGTTGAGTAATAAACTTTATTAATATTAATTATTTGTGTGTATAATTGAAACTAGTACTATATTATTGACAATAAACAAAACGAAGCCTTATATAGAAGAAGATAATAACTAATCCATAAAGCACATTGTTAGATTAAAATAATTTGAAACCTTAATCAATGCCCTAAAGCAAATTTTATAGAAAACGATTTATCGTCTTCTTCGTCAAGAAGTATACTAGTGAAAGTGCCCCAGCAGGAGGAAGGTCAAATTTGTCTACTATTTTTTTAAGAGTTAAAGATGGGACTACAGGACTGGTTTTAGTATGAAATGCAGATAACAATAGTGATGACAAATTCAATATTATTGCAAAATACGCGTTAGTATTCAGTCTTCTGCGTTTTCTGTATTTTTTACACGTTCACACAACATATCTATACTAATATTATAAAGGAGAAAGATTTGATTGTTTGTTTGTTTTTTGTTTGTTTGTTTGCATTGAATAGGCTTCGAAGGTACTGGACCGATTTGAAAAATTATTTTACCGTTAGAATCCTACATTATCTCTGATAAACATAGACTAGGAAAAATTTTAGGAAACACACACCCTGACTTAGAAGTATAAAAATTAATATTTAGGCTTTTGATTATGATTAAAAATTATCTGTTTTAATATTTTATAAATTACATCCGTTGAGGAGGTTAAAATGGGGATGATGTACAGGAAAAATTGTCATTTTTCAAGTTGTAAAGTAAATATGGGGGTTGGTAATTAGACTTCTGGTTACCCAGAAAAAAGGAGATTTTAAGCTCAAAAAGAGTTTTAGGAAACTTTCCCTCCTAAAAGGGTAGAATGGGGGAGGGAGATTAAAGTTTGTGTGGAACGTCGTCATTTCTGGATTCAGAAGTATAAAAATTGTTATGTAGGTTATTAATTAGTATTGAAATTTAAATAGGGATTAAACTTTGTATTAAAAAATGGTCATTTTTAAAGTTGTAAATATGGGAGTTGGTAATTAGGCTTCTGATTATCCAGACGTATAGAAGACGTCAGCTAAGAAAGGATTTTAGGAAACTTCCTCCTAAGTGAGTAGAATGGACTGGACTTGGAAGTATGACTATTTGTATGTTGGCTATTGATTACGATTAAAATAGTCTGTTTCAAAATTTCAAAAATTACATCCCTTGGGGGGTTAAAATAGGAATAAGAGTTTTATAAAAAAATCGTTATTTTTAAAGTTGTTAATATAGGAATTGATAATTAGGCTTCTGATTACCCAGAAAAATAGGCCACGTTAGCTAGGAAAGGATTTTAAAAAACTTCCCTGTAAATGGATAGAATGGGGGAGGGTGAAAGTTTGTATGGAACCGCATTTATATTACAAAATATTAACAAATAAAATACGATAAAATAAAAATTGCTCAATTGCAGGACGTGCGCTACACACCGCATAATGTGGACGGAAGACGAAGCTCTATGTATGTTTGTATATAACGGAATCTTTCAACGTAATTTTTACTCATTTCAATAAGTCTGATTAACTTGAAAATTTGTAGAGGGGTCAAGAACCGATGACAATATAATTAGTTCATAACTTTCAAAATAAAAAAATATATCTAGATTAGTTTGCAGGCTAAGTGGTTACCATTCACAGAACGACGGTAAATGTCACTCTTCTTTATCGATATAATTTTAAAAAAATTCTTACCACTTAAATATATTTATGTAAAGCAAATAAATCGTACAATTTTGAAGACCATAGATGTCGCTACAGTATTTTTTACATGCGTTAAAAAAATGTTTAAATTATTAAGTCAAACCTATTACTATGGACCGCTTCTAAATAATTTTTAATTTTGGGAAAAAAATAATAGGAATATTTCAAACTAATTTTTGAATAAAGAAACTTTAAAAAATTGTGAAAAAATCCATTAAGACACCCTTAACAAAAACTAATTTAAAAAAAATAATTTAAACATATAATACAGATCAAGGCTCCTGAAAAGGACTTCTTTTGATGTCGGGGGGATTAAAAAATAAAAAAACAAAAAAAACCGCTTATATAGCAAACCAAACTAAAAAGTAGAAAATAATTTTTAAGTACAAAGAGTTTGTGTTAGAAAGTCCAACAATCATTTATGTTTAATTAAGTTAGAATAAGATTAAAATAAAAATTAAGTTATTAACAAAATAATTCAATAGTAGTAAAAAAGCGTGAGGTGCAATTTACTATATTTTAATAATAACTCTAATTTTATAAAAAGCTACCAATAAAATAGTTGTAACATTTAATATTAAGCACCCCACATTTTTTTACTATAATTGAATTATTTTGTTAATAATTAATTTTTATTTTAATCTTAATCCATAATAATTAGTTATAATTGATTGTTGGACTTTCTATCACTGTAACACAAATTCTTATACTTAAAAAATATTTTTTGTGTTTTTTAGTTCGGTTTGCAGCAGGTTTTTTAGTTTTTTTTTTAAATAAAATATTTTCGTACAACAGTAAGTCAATAAAAATCAAATTAATAATAAAATAATATTTAGTCCGATTCTGATACACCCAAATTAATTCTATAAAAAGATCGCTGTTCTGTGTTCCCGTGTGAATAACACTTGCTGGATAAACATCGATTGTTTTGGCGGGTAGAATGCGGATCTAGTTTTTTAAGATACGATGATTTGAATCTTCTTTTTGATAAATTGCTCCACAGCGTGCCGTAACCTTTAGCTGAAATTGTTTCCAATACCTGTTATAAATGAGTTGCTTGTTTAAAATTATTCTTAATAAGTATCAATTTCTTTTATCTATGTTTAGAATTAAAGATATCTTACAATCAAGAAGAACAACATATCATCATTAGAACCGGCTTTATAGTTTTAATTATTTTGCAACCCAGATGAGTCTCAAAGGTGGCTCGCATCTACACGCAGTCCTGGATTTCTCAATAGGCCAACGCGGCCTAAGGGCGGCAGCGTCTTAGGGGCGGCAGATTTTGATAGACTGAGGGCTGAAATACAGAGAAAGCATAATGCTTACTTAAACGACCTTAGCTAGTTTTCTGTCTATTTTAATAAAAAATGACATGTCAAGTACAATGGCAGTTCTTTTGTTATTGACAGATTAAGTCAATATTATTTATTTAATTTCTATCTTAAGAACCAAGATTATTTAAATCGCTTTTTTTGTTTACGTCGTAAAAGAATAAATAGGCTCGTCGGTTTTTTTTTTCAACATTACTTGATGCATTCACTTTTATAACAATTTAATGATTATATCCAAAATAAAACCAAACCGATAACAAATTATAATGTATTAATGTACTTCCCTTACTGATCCTAGCATTAGTTTTTAAATAATAGAAAATAGAAAAATTATTTATATAAAGCAATTTTATTAGGGCGCCTTAAAGACGATATTAAAGACGTTAAGTCGTAAGAGACGTATCTCTAATTTTTATACGAAATAGCCCAAAATTGGACCTTGCAATTTACTTATAGAAAATGGGTTTCTGCCAATTTTTTTTAAACTTTGCATACTAATAGTTTTCAACACGCTAATCAAAATTCTAAACCCCCTCCTCAAAGGCCACTGGGGATTTTTCTTATGGAAAATGGGTTTCGGCCAATTGTTTTTAAACGTTGCATAGTGATAGTTTTTAATACGCTGATCAAAAGTCTTCACGGGCACAAAACCCGAAAACCCCTTCAACCCCCCAAAATCAACCCTAAAGGTCACTGGGAGCTTATCTCATGAAAATTGGCTTCTTTTAATTGTTTTCAAACTTTGTATAGTGATAGTTTTTAATACGCTGATCAAAAGTCTTCAGGGGCACAATTTCGAAACCCCCCAACCTCCCCAAAATCACCCTCAAAGGTCACTGGGGATGATTTGAGATGATAGTTTGGTCAACTGCTCTGCAAAATTTATTGATAAAGTTGTCAAATTGTAGCCACATAAATAGCTACAGAGCTACAGCCTGACATCCCCTGTACCTAGATTTCTTATGGGGTTGGGGGTGGTTTTCGGGTTTTGTGCTCGTGGAGACTTTTGATCAACGCATTGAGTACTATCACTATGCAAAGTTTGAAAACAATTGGCCGAAACCCATTTTCCATAAGAAAATTGAGGGGTCCTTTTAGTAAATTATTGCATTTTATAGAAACTTATTACGTATATACCATAAAATATAAATTTACGTCGATTGTCAATATTTTATAATGTTAGGTTCTTTAAATTAAATTTAAAAAAACAACTTTTATGGAAAACATTTTAGGAATTTCTAGTCGAGATATGTACGATGCCAAACTGAAATTGGACCAGGCTAAAGCAACACATCGAAAAATAAAAGGTTTTTACTAATAAATCCATTATTGGGACAAATTTTAATTTTGTATGGAACCCCAACCTAAGCATGTCTTTTGACATGCACTTGACCATCAATTGTTCTAAACTCAATTTTTAATGTAGTAACAAAATCAATAGTCGTTAAGTATTTGTTTTGAAATTTGTAAGTTTACAAACTTTTTCTTAGTTACCAACGCGATATACAACAGTCGTATGTACGCATAGGATCTCGTAAGCAGCTCCATCACGCTGGAACCCGCTTTAAAAAATATATTTTTTTAAATTTTATTTTAAACTACAAACGATACTAATGAATGTAGTAGACTCTATTTTTTTGTAGTTTTAATAATTAGACCAAAAAAATTATAAATACATTTCTAAGCAGTAATTATTGCAAATAATGTAATTGCTACTAGTGAGATTAATGCTCAATTGTTTGTTGTTTTTGAGTACATGTCGCACTTTTTTGTACCTCCATTATTTTTCGTAATATGCGATATTTTGTGTACTCGCAATCAAGTAAAAAAATGTTGTCACTACAAAAAACTACAAACGATTGAGCACACATCTCACTAGTAGCAACTACATTATTTACAATAATTACTGCTCAGACAATGTATTTATATTTTTTTCGGTCTAGCTATTAAAACTACAAAAATTAAGTTTACTAGATTCATTAGCATCGTTTGTAGTTTTTGAGTACATGTCGCACTTTTTGTACCTCCATTATTTTTCCCAAAATATATTTTCTTTCCCTATTAAGAAAAAAATTTTAACAAAAAACTACAAACGATTGAGCACACATTCAATAGTTTGCAACCTTTTTTACAATAATTACTGCCTGAAATGTATTTAAATTTTTTTGGGTTTTTATTTAAAATCAAAAAATTGAGTTTAATTAAAAATAAGCACGTTTGTAGTTTTTAAATTTTAAAATTTTTAAAAAAAAAAAATATTTTCAAAAGGGGTTTCCCGGGATGGGAACCGCCTTTGGGTTCGTGCATGCTCAGACTGTTTTGTGCTCGGGTTTTGGGCGCGACTTTTTTAGTTTAAACCCATGAAAACATTTTTTTGAATTTAAATATCCACTACTGTGTTTAACTAACCCTTAATTCTTCATCCTAAAGTAAAATTAATACGCAAAATATTTTTAAATTTTTTTGGGTAATAATTTAATTGTTTAAATTAAATACAAAACCAAAAAAATTACCTTTTAATGGCAAACTTAATAAAAAGGGTTTTTCCAATTTCATTTGTGGTGGGTTAAAAGACTTTTTGTAATTTTAAAAAAAATAATTTCCAGGGATTTCTAAACTACTAGTTGGTTATAAAAAAATTTAAAACAAAGGGTTCGTGGTTTTAGAAAATTTTTTGACTAAGATTTTGTGGCATATTTTTCCGCTAACAAGAACGAAGTAAAAACCTTAAACAGAATAAAACAGAAAGGCAATTTTAAATATTAACTTTAGTTTAAAACTAAATCTCAAAACTAAAACCCCTATAGATGTGTTATTTTTTTTAAAAAACCCTTTTAATTTTCTCATACCGGGTGGTGCGTCGCCGAGCGGAACATAGGAAATTCCGAAAATTTTGGGAATTTTTGGGCCCCCCTGTACATTTTTACAAAAAAAAGTGTTTAACTTTTTGAAGAGACAATTTCGAAAAACCCCCGGGGTGCCAAAAAATTTTAAAAAGAATTTTGAATTATTAAATTTAAAGGAATTGCAAAATTCCCAAAATGGTTCAAAAACCAAACAGCCCACCAGAAAAAATTTGTTATCGGCTTTGTCAAATTAAATTTAACAGCTAAAAAAGGGGATTTTTTTCGTTTTATCAATCTCACAACCACTACATTTAAAGTAAGAGACACGTTAACATTATTTTTTATCCTTTTATTTAATGTAACAATTAAGTTTAACTAATAACAATTATTACTATCGATCATTAAAAAAATAATTTTATCATACTAAAATTTAATTAAACCAATAGCATTATCTGAAATATTTTACATTTATTTTCCCATCAAGTCTATCTGCTTCATTTTAACCTTTATAATTTTTTAATGGGGGAAAAAATAAATAAAATAAAAACAATTTTTAAAAAAAAATTTATAGAAGATTACATAAAAATATTTATTAATCAAACAAAAACCCCCATTAACAGCTAAACAATATCCCCACCGATTATAAAATTTATTAACTTGCTGTTGATAGCCAAATTTTTTACATTTAACGAAAAAAAGTTTTTAGTTTTAGTTTCCCAAATTTTACACTTTTATAAATGACACTTTTTAAGTGACCCCACAGAAAAGTCATTTGGTGAAAGATCAGGTGACCTGGCTGGCCAAAGATACGGCCCCGTGGACCAATATTATTTTTTTTACATTTTCCAGGAAATTTCTAACCTGGGTTTTTATGGGCGGGGAAAAACCCCCCCATTTGGCCCCGATCATTTGATGTTCCCGAACAACTTCTTTTCAAGGCGGGTCCAATTTGATTTTAAAATAAGTCCAAATAGGTTTCCCCTTGTGGGTTTTTCCCCAAAGGGTCCAATGATATGGTGCCCGATAATTTCCACGAATTTTGGGTTTTGGGGGAAGTGCCGGATGAACAAAGCGATGTTCGTTTTCTTAGCCAATACCGGCAATTTGAACATTTGGTTCCATTGTTGAGGTTTGAATGTGGGGTGTTCCATTAAGAGAGGTAGTCGGCTATATCAGAAAGTACTAATAGTATAACTTTCGGGAAAAATTTTTAATAAAGTGACCAAGAGAAATTGCTTGAAATTATTTTCAAGTCTGTGGGATGGCCTTAGGCGTAAGGGCAACATCAAACATAAAAATATACATTTCTCAAAAAATATCAAATAAAGTGTATCAATAAGTGGTACCTATTTTATTCTTTTTAATATTTTCTTAACAAAAAGCTTCAGGTGTAACTTTTGTCATTTAAATTAAAGTGGTGGGGGAAGGTTAAACTTTAATTTAGAAAAGTGCTAATAACTCCGGTTTGCTTTAACCGAATTTAATAAGCTTGGTCTCGTTTAGAAAAGCATTTGAAGCATTATTTTCAGGTGTAAACCATTGTTACAACATTCACAAACGCTGCTAGAGGGCGTCAAGGTAAAAACTAACTTATTTTACGAAATTTTTGAAAATTTAAATACAATGATATATACCCTTTACATATTTAGATTAAGAAAAAGATCCCAACAAAACGGCGAAAACCGCAATTTAATATCTCTTTTCAAACCGAATATATTAGCATAAATATAACACGACATAGAGACGTAACGCATTTAACGACACAATGTTTTTACTAGGCCAGATTCTTTAGGTAAAAATTAAATTTATAAATTCTTACGAAATCTAAAGCATACTGCATGATTTTTTACCAATTTTAACTTATTTAACGATATTAGACAACATTAGATAATTACCAACCAAACTACGTAATAACCTTTCGAGTGGTCTTATCAAGTTAGCTTTGAAAAAAAGGATGCTGAAATGTCAAAATCCAATAATTTTTTTCAAAATATTATTTTTAGTATTGTGCTATTGTGTTTTTAAAATGCCTTAGTTGCTTGAGAATTAAACTCTACATAAGCAAAAACGTTGATGACATTTTCCCCAGTTCTACGTCATGCGGTTGGGCGAAGAACACTTCCGTGTATAAAGTGATTTGATAAACAAGTGAACATTCTGCTGCCGCTGCCGTATCGGCCTTTGTGGATATCTCAATACATACAGCCTTTGCAGGTATTGTCGCATTTTGGGACACTCAAAATAAATAAATAATATCAACTGCTTCTTCAAGCAATAAAGGCATTTTTTAAAAACACAATAGCACACACTAAAAATAATATTTTGAAATAAAATTTTTGATTTTGAACATTTTAGCATCCTTTATTTCTCAAAGCTAACTGATAAGGACCACGCTCGATTGGTTATTACAGTTAGGTTGGTACATTATCTAATGTTGTATAATATCGTTAAATGAGTTAAAATTAGTAAAAATTACGTAGTATGTCATTAGATTTTGTAAAATGTATAAATTTAATTTTACCAAAAAATCGGCCTAGTAGGAAACATCGTGTCCAACAGGTTACGTCTCTATGTCGTATTCATATTTTGTGAATATATCGGTTAAAAGAGACATTAAACGGTTTTCGCTTTTATAGTATTTTTTTTTCTCTTAAATATGTAAAAAGGTACATATCATTGTATTTAAATTTTTCAAAAATTCGTAAAATAGGTTGTTTACCTGACGCCCCTCTAGCGGCGTTTGTGAGACATGAAATAGATACACCTAAAATAATGCTTAAAATGCTCTTCTAAACAGAGACCAAGTTCACTAAATTCGGTTAGGCAATCCGAGTAATTAGTACTTTTCTAAATTAAACTTTGAACCTTCCCCACCACTTTAATTTAGAACTGACAAAAATTACACCTGAAACTTCTTGTTTGAGAAAACATTAAAAAGATGAAAATTACCTTTATTGATACACTTTATTTGATATTTTTTTGAGAAATGTATATTTTTATGTTTTGACGTTACCCTTACGCCCTAGCGGCCATCCCACAGACTTGAAAATAATTTCCTGCAATTTCTTAGTCACTTTTATCTAAAATTTTTTTTCGCGAAAGTTATACTATTAGTACTTTCTTAGATATAGCCGACTACCTCTCTTAATGGAACACCCGGTACATTCATCGGTAAACAAATATTTCTTAAAAAATTCCTATCGTTATTTGCTCTTTTCACATTTCAAATCAAAATGTCATTCTTCGCTCTTCATCTCCTTCCTGCAGCTCTTCATGTTTTTCGAATTTATACGAATAATATTTGTGTTTTTTCAAAGTGCGCAATACCGTTGTATGATGTTTATTTACCTCTTGCCCAAGAACCCTCGTACTAACCATTTTGTTTGCCACCACACTCAGTAGAATATTAAGATCTCTGTTCTCTCTTTCTTTGGCTCTATTTTCGATATCCTGAGATTAACATTTACAATTATTTATTATGGTACCTTTGGACTCGAACTTACTGACAATACGTTTAATAGTTGAAATGGGCGGAATGCGCTTCGTGGGAAAATAAATTGAAAACATTTCAGATACTGCTCTAAAACTGTTTCCCGCATATTGCCACTTAATTATGGATACTTTTTCGTCGATTGAATTATTCATATTTTTCTTCAAATACCGACTGTCACTGATTTATTGACACTTTTCCTCATGTCAGGGACAATATTTATTTTACTGGTGCCTGTTTGGTTTTACTTACATTTAACTGAATTATTCAAGATTCGCTTATTAAATTTTTTTGAAACTTGGCTCTAGGGCTTGTCAGATTGGTCCCTTCATAAAGTTAGCTTACATTTTTTCTGTAAAATAAACAGGGGAGCCAATAATTGATCCCCTTAAAATTTACATGGAATTTCCTATGTTCCGCTTGGCGAAGCACCACCCAGAACAAACTTTTGTCTAAATGCAATATTTTTCGAGTTATAATCAAAAAAGTGAATTTTTAGAATTTTTTCAAGGTATACCCCTGGAAAAAATTTGAAAATATTTTTTTATTTTTTTTTTTGCGAATTTTATTTAAATAAAATAAATAAATGATTTAAAATAAAAAAACAAATATCACATCAATAAAAAAATTTTTTTTTCCATTTTTATCAAAATTAAATTTTCGTTTTTATCTCCCTTCATATTTTTCTTATAAAAAATGTTTATGTAACTTTATATATAGACAATTTAGAAAGCTCTATATTTGTTTTATGAATTTCTTTGTATCTCTTTCAGTTTATATAGTCGTAGTCCAAACATTCCGTGGTAGCAGATCTCTGCCGGTAAATGTACCGTATCGGTTTTTTGGGGTTTTCTCGTTTTGTTGCTGTTTGACCCCCAATTTTGACTTCAGATTCGTGTTTAGAGAAAAAAATACGACAGTAAATATTACCTCGACACCAAGAACACACCAATTTTTTTGTGGACCTGTGTCCTTTTGGTACTATTTTTATACTGTTTATAAAAATGCAAGCAATAACCCATAAGCATTGTTCCGTTAAAGAGATAACTAATTCTAAAAAATTCAGTCAACTTACTATTATTTTTTTTAAATAAAAATGTAATTAAAAAAAATTAATATGAAAATATAGTAATATAAATACTTTTTAAGTAAAATTTTGACTAAAACACTATGGCTGTTATTCCCTAAAAAAATATGACCAATTTTATGGTAGTATTTTATGACGTTTATCTTAATTGTAAATACTGGAGTAAGCTGGGGATTTAAAAGAGCTTTGTTTTCAGTTTAATGTTTAGACATAATAATATCTAATTTCCTATTAATAAATTTATTGCTTTATGACTTTATTTACATGTTTTTTTTAATTAAAGATAAAAACAAAAACTCGAATTTAAGATTAAGCAAAGAATGAAACCATACGATTTTAAAAATTAACTTAGGTAAACAATCCATAGTAGATTTTTTGTTTGCAAATTTTTTTCAAACTGTCTGCATTTCTGATGGTAACGTACAAGTGCCTGATTACATTATTAATAATAGGTGTGATGTTACTTTAAAAAAATATAAAAGTTTCTGATGTTTTTATTAAGATTGTGGCTCTGTCTAAAAATACAAATTGCGGCCCGGATGGAATTCCAGATTATGCACTGATCAATCTTGTATATAGTTTATGCTTTCCTTTATGTAATATTTTTAACAAGTTTCTGGCAGAAGGTAAGCTTCCACCTGTCTGGAAAGAAAGTTATGTTTTTCCGATTTATAAGGCTGGGAATATGGAGAATATTTGTAATAATAGAGGAGTTGCGAAACAATCAGCTATCCCAAAGCTACTGGATTCATTAATTTACGATCAACTTGTTTGGTCCTGTAAAGGCTGTATAGTCAAAGAACAACATGAATTCGCTAGGGACCGATCAACTACAACAAACTTGTTTGTGTATGAGAACGAAATTCTGAATGTATTGGAAGAAGGGCATCAGATGGATGCTGTCTACACGGATTTCTCCAAGGCGTTCGATAGAGTCAGTCATCGGCTTGTTCTAGCGAAGCTGAGAGCAACTGGTTTTGATTGTTCTTAAGATGGATCCAGAGCATGCTTATTGGACGCACTCAAAGGGTTAAGATTGGAGAGTCTGTTTCCAAAATCGATAACTGCTACATCTGGAGTCCCCCAGGGAGGACACTGTGCCCCACTCCTTTTTAACTTGTTTGTCAATGACATAGTTCAGTATTTAAAGTCCTGCCACTTCCTTTTGTTTGCGGATGATATGAAGCTTTATAGAGTGGTTGGGTCTGAATATAATGGTTCTCTACTGCAGATGGACCTTGACAATTTTGTTCAATGGTCTAGGGTTAACTGCCTATTACTAAACACCAGTAAATGTAATTACATTAGTTTTTACAGAAATCAAACGAGAATCAGTACTCATTATCATATTGGGGGCAGGAACTGTCACTTCTGTCTAGTGTCAGGGATCTATATAGTATGTCCTCCTATAATAACGTTCATATAGACAAAATCAAAAGAGTACAGAAAACGTTTTTAAGGTTTTGTCAATTTCGATTTGCACATGTTAAGAAAGGAGAATAGTTAATTATCTCTTGTTTGTCTATAAATTGTTGAATGGGTATATTGATTGTCCAGCATTGCTGGAGCAAATCTTTTTAAAAGTACCTGATCGTTTGTTAAGAAGGAATGACATTTTTGACACAAAATTGATTTAAGAAAAATATATTTGGGCTGTTTTAATTTATTAAAGGTTTAAATTGTTAATATTGTTAATATTTTATTATTTTGTTATTTATGTTTGGAGATTGTTTTAAGTATATTTTATTGATTTATGCTCAGATTTATCCATTTGTAAATTTGCTGAATGTTAACTTTTTTTAGTTTTGATATTAAAAAAAATATATCTATTTGTAATTCTTCAATTGGGTTTTCCGTGTATTGATAAATAAATAAATAAAATAAAAATGACGAAAAGATTCGTAGTCTAGTCCTGCAAAAAATAGTTAGAAGGCTTCGAAAAATATGAGCGATAGCTCTTTCGACGCGGAATGCAAATCTGAGAAAGGGGTTTTGAGGATTTTTTCTGCTTATATAAATTGAATTGTTATTAACAAAAGACAAAAAAAGAAGCCGTTTTGATTTTTGATGATAACTCAAAAACCATAAGACATAGCGAAAATTGCAAAAAAAGATCCTTAAAGGGAGAAAATTTCCGAAAAAAGTCCCAACTCCCGAAACTTAATCTCCATTATTTATAATATTAATTTAACGCTAAATAATTATTTTTAGGGTATTAAATATTTTTTTTTAATTATGGTGTATTGAGGATACTTCGAAGAATTTATTCCCGTTAAAAATTTAACTTAAAGATAGTTTTATCACAAAGTTAGGCAATTGTTAATTAACAAAATTGTTTTGAAGTTTCGTTTTTATTGTACATTAAATACATGTTTAAATAATTGTCGAAAAAATTTTTCGCTTCATGGAGTTCTTCTTATATACATACAAGATCACGCCATAAAGGTTTAATAAATTTTAATCCTTTGTTTATAATAATGTTATACCTTCGACAATATTACTCAGATTTTTTTTATTTTTGTTAAAGTTTTAAAATTATTATTAACAATGGATAAAAAAATTTAAAACTTTTATGGCGTGATCTTGTTAAGTATGTATATAAGAAAGGCTCCAAGACGCGAAAAATTTTTACGACAATTATTTAAATATTTTTTTAATGTACAATAAATATATAAATATGGCATAAGATTAGAAAAAGTTACGAATTCGGTATAAGTAATATAAAGATTATGGCAATTAAAATAAATTTGGGATTAAAACTATTATTGAGATCTATTCTAATATCGGAAAATTCGATAATGCAGTTTATCTAGAGTTACAAAAAATACTAAATTTATTGCTTTACGATCACACAGATGCCACACCAAAGTGTTTTCCTTAGTTTTAAGAAAACCAAATTTACACATCCCATAGTCCAGTCAATCTAGACATTAAAAGGGGTGTTTGCCCACAAAAGGTCGGATGTTATGTTTCTAAATTTTAGTTGGTGTCTTGGCACCCCAATAGTGGAAAAGTAAGCAAATCCAATAAAATTTTTATGGGAACTTTTGGGGGCCTAAAATCTTACAACCCGTTAAGAAAGCCTCCCAAAAAAAAAATTATCTCTCCCTTAATTAAAGTGCATTGAATTCTGCGTCAAATGACCTATGAAACATTAAAATCGGTTTTGCCGTCTAGGAGCAATCGCTCGTTGAAAAACGGCTATTTTTTTCAACTTTTTCAAAAAATCAATTTTCCTGTACTTTAAAGAGCTGTAACTCCAAAACAGTCACCCAATCGAAGAAAAGTCATGGAATAAAAGTTATGAAGCACGAAATTCTGCGTTCAGTAAGTACCAGGATTTTAAAGCTGACCCAATATTTAGGGACATACCGATAATTTTTCCATTTCCCCTCAAAAAAGTCAATAGGCTAATATCAAGTATTTCAACACACAGACACCGATTCTACGCTTATTTTTAATGTTTAAAACCCTTTCTAGGTTCATCAACAACTGTAAGAATAACTCAATAAAGTAGAAAGGGGTGTTTGGGCCAGCAAAAAGCTCATAAGTAATTAAAAAGTTATGTGGAGTCGAGAATTATACTAATATACTACTACTATACCAATAATCGATAGGAGAATATATAAATTTTTGACTATACAAAAAGTACTTTTTCAACTCTCGAAAAATTAATAGTGATTAAAATAAATGCAGAGAAAGCAGTTTGAAGGTAGAAACCATGAAAGTGACTGCAATTGATCCACTAACTTTCTTTCAAAGGTTGTGTGTTTCAAAACAGTCTGATAAGGACTTGAACATATCTTTTTTATATGAATTGGCACCCTACCCCTGTTTGCCGAAGGAGGCCTGAGAAAGGGAACAAAAGCATCTTTGAACAAAGCATTTGTCCCCATTGACTCAGCTATCTTACCTTAGCAGAAGCACTTTATTGTTGTTGATGGAGGACATCTGCTCCACAAAGTTGTTTGGACCTAAAATACTATGTTTGACACCATAGCCCAAACCTATTTATCATACGTGAAGAAGCATTATGGTACCAAGGTGGTAGTGGTATTTGACGGCTATCCTAAAGCTGCTGGAACAAAACGAGCCGAGCGGCTGCAAAGAATGCTCAGCCACCAACCCGCAGAAGTTATTGTTGAAATTTTTGGCCAATGACCAAAATAATAGGGGATTCATAGTTTTACTGAAGACTGAATTCGAGGAATGTGGCATAGAAGTGAAGCAAGCGAATGAGGACGGAGACTACCTAATTGCTACTTCAGCTATTTCAAAGGTACAGAAGCATCCCATTGAGGTAATAGTTGGGGAAGATATTGACCTTCTGGTCCTCATCACAGGCCTTTGCGATAACCAGCTCTTAACCAGAAATCTGTATTTCTTGAAGCCAGGAAGAGGTAGGATTGGTGACGTCTACTATGGCGTTTTTCGATTTAGATTTGACCCAGCGAACATTTTGTTCAAACACGCCTTCAGTGGCTATGACACAACATCGACAATTTTCGATCAAGGGAAGCTGAAGCTGTGCAGTACTCTCCGCAACAATAACTCATCATTGCCTCTTATGGTGAAGAGATTGTGAAAGCGCTATATACTGGCTATGGGGACAGGAGCCCATTCTTTACCCTTAATCAGATGAGGTACGTCATTTTTTCGAAGTGTGTCTCCCGCAAGAAGGTCAACTTGGCACAGGTGCCTTCTACGCGCGATGCTGCTCGCTACCACTCACAGGACCTACCATCAAATTCAAGTATGGCTTGGAATCACGCTCGACCCTAAGCAGTGGGGATGGCAGAGCAGCCCCCAAGGCCTCATACCCATTCAAACGACTAGAGACATAGCACCGGAAGCACTCCTCAGAAGCATCTCCCGTACTTGCAAACGAAGGTGTACCTCCGCATGTCCTTGACAGAAAGCAGGCCAGCTGTGTTCAAACATGTGCAAGAACTGCGCTAGTAGTGAATTCGACAATTCTTTCTTTCCACCAACGACTCCTGATGAAGACAAAAATAACTACAACGACCTCCTGGACCTTCTTGAATCTGATGACGAGGATGAAACCATCGGCATCGTCCTCTCCCCTATTTCACCAGAACAAGAAGAACCAGGTCCTTCTGAACGGTTGAGGCGAAAATAAACATCAAATCATTTTAAAACATTGTTTAATATTTTTGAACGTTTTTTAAACATTTTTAAACATCTTTCTCTGTATTCATTTTAATCACTATTGATTCTAGACTGTATATGAAATTTTTAATTACTTGTGAACATGTAAATAATTTTTACAGTTACAGCTTTTTAAAGTGCCAGAAATGGATTTTTCGAAAAAGTTGAAATAAATAGCCGTTTTTCAACGAGCGATTGCTCCTAGACGGCCGAACCAATTTTAATGTTTCAATAGGTCATTCCACGCAAAATTTACTGCACAAAAGTTGTCCCGATAAAAAATTTGTTTGATTTGCTTAGTTTCCCAGGTAATCATGCAGAAAGTGGCCGCAACGCCGATTTTAACGAAATTTGGTATACGGGGGTTTTTTGGGGCGCTTATCACGAATCTAAAAACTTTTTTTGGCGAAAACGTTTCGGTTTTAAGATATTCATCATCAAACTTGAAAATCAAACTAACCTCATTCACACTATTCATCCTTATTTTTTTACAGAATTCTTGAAATTGGAACACAATAGTTTACAAACACCTTTTAAAAACTTGTTTTTATATTTATTTTATACTTATTTTTCATTGAATTGTAAACATTCATTTTCGAACGCCGCAACCATGTATACAATAGGGAATTTTTAAGCAAACATGTCTGCAGTGTTTGAAAGTCATACTTGGCAATTTAATGGAAAAAAGGTGTAAAATATACATAAAAAAAGTTTTTAGAAGGTGTTTATAAAATATAGTGTAAATAAGGTTAGTTTGATTTTCAAGTTTGATGATTAATATCTCAAAAACAAAACGTTTCCGCCAAAAAAAGGTTTTCAGATTCGTGATCAGCGCCCCAAAAAACCCCCGTATACCAAATTACGTTAAAATCGGCGTTGCGGCCACTTTCTGCATAATTACCGTTTCCCACTATTGGGGTGCTAAGACACCAATTAAAATTTAGAAACATAACACCCGACCTTTTGTTTTCACCGAAGTCTAGATTGACTGAAGTATCATTGAAATGAACATTTTTTTTTTAATTTCGCTGATTTACTTAGATAACGTTTTTTTTGTTACTAAGTTTTGTCATTTAATATACGTTATAAGAAATTTTCTTTATAAATAAAAAACCCAGCAAACATATACTTTTACTTTCTTACATATCTTTATTAGAATTTTGCTAAATTGTTAAATAACATCTTTTTAGAAACTTATTAACGCAACTTTACCTTCTATAAATGGATTTTCTATTAAAAATTATAGTTCAATAGATGGCAGTGATGAATTCAAAATGTAAGTAATCCTGTGCATTTTACATAGAGCTAAATACAAATTTATAATTTTTTTAAGTAAAATACTTTAAATATTTTTATTAAAATTGATAAAGTTATTGAAAACAAATTTAACGAAATAAGTATAGCAAGGTTTATCCTTAATGGTTCTTGGGTCTTTAATTAAAAATTGTTCCATTAACAGTTTTATTTTTCTTCCTTAAGAAAAAATTAAAATTAATTACTTGAAGATCGCATAAAATAAATCCTCCAAATCCAAGACTTAGATAAGTTAGTTGCGAAACCAAAGATAAAATTAGCTAATATCGTAGAACAAAATAATGTGTATATTTCTTATACATTAACGATAGCAGTAACAACGGAGGAATGTTAATTAAAATAAGTGTTTGGCTTCAAATGAAACAAAACGCTGTTGAAAGAACAAATAACTTATCAGTTTCAAAGAACATTTCCTTTACCCTTGCAAAATTGTTTTCATTTCGACATAATTAAAAATGATGTTCTTGACTTCGTACGGTTATTAGATTTAAAGATAATACTAATAAACTTGTTGAATTTATGAAAAAAGTAATTTAATCCTTAAGAATATTTATTCGTCTTCTGCAATTTTAAACTTTTTTTTCTATATTTAAAATGGATTAATAAGGTTTTTACCAAACTCTCCTACTATAAATATTGTATCGACAATAATAATAATAAATAAGCATTGTTGTTACCTTTGATGCAAATATAAAGGAAAAATTAACATGGAAGGGAATAATTACATGGCCGCCGGCAGAAGGGATCAGGGGAGGTCCGTCGACGACCCCTGGGTTTTTTAAAATTACTTAAAATAAAACAATTTCCTTCTAAATCCTTATATTTTAAAATATAGCCTAGGAATTTAAATGAATCTGATTATTATTTAGAAATTAAGGTTGTGGTATTTTTACTTGTATTTTTAATTTAATTAATTCTGGACTATTAAATTAACCTAAACTTTTTGACCCCCTCTACACTTTTTTATAGTAAAATAAATAACTTTTAATAAAACATTCAATTCATTTACAAATGCCATTTATAACAAAAAATCAATCAATAAAATACGATAAAGTAAATATGCTCAATTGCACGATGCGCGCTACCCCGCGTAGTGTGACGAAAAACGGAGATTGGGCAGCGTTATCTGATGTGACGCGACAGAGTAGAAGGGAGGGGCACATAATTCAGTATGACTACCTGAAAGGCCAGATACGTGGGAGCAAACGTCGTTTTCACGCGTATTTAATGTATAAAATTTTCTCGCGAGAACGGGAAAAATTAGTAAAAGCCAAAAACGTGTAGTTTACGCGGGCGAAAAGTTAGTTTATTATAAATGCATTACGTCCTAATCTTAAACTATTAACAATATCTGGCAAATATAAACTCCAATTATTTATTGTTCCAATTTAAAAACGAGTACTTAATCGTATTTCAAAATTACATTTTTTATCTCCAATAATCTCCAAATTGACCTTTAAGCGCACGAAACATTTTAGTGTGTTTTCCCCTATTATAACTTCGTTATCGTTTTACATAAAAGTATGAGATTTGGTACGTAAATTCACATAAGTATTTTAAATGCCTGCAAAAAAATGATAAAGTAATTTCAAGTAGATTTTGAGACATTAATTTTACTACTGACTGACTGATACAATCACTTAATTTTACTACTGACTGACTGATACAATCACTTACTCATTGACTTATGAAATTATGAAAATTAAGGGGCAGTTCCCGAGAAAGTAGAAATTTTGGTATGTAAGTTGGTTTTAGGAAACAGTCCAATTAAACCTGAGTTTTTAAGATGATATTCGTTGAAATAAGAATAAGGGCAAAGTTCCAATTTAAAAATCTCCGCATCTTAGTAGTACTTAGTAGCAACAGTTTTATTATAAATAGATTATGGGTGTAAAAAGTATGATGCTCACGATTTTAATGGGCAATAGTCGAAAAAGCCAAAAACATATAGGTCAAAAGTTAACTGTTTTCGAAATATGGCCTTTTAAAGTTTAAAAAAATTGGCAACACCGCGCCTGTTTCATAGAAGCGAGTCGACGTTTTTTGCGAGTTTTGCATATTTACACTTTTTTTAAGGAGATGTATATACAAATAATAAAAATCACTTCTTGCAATTTATTATGATAATTAATTTGAAATTAAATTTATGTAAAAAACAATACATTATTGTTTGGTTATTATTTGTAATTAAAAAATAATTGTACTTACCACAAGAAAGCTAAATATTCATTTTTGGAGCAAAAATTATTATGTTTTAAAACAACACTTTTTTATTTTACTTGAAGAATAAGATTTCTTTGTTGCACACATCTCGTTTTCAAAACTCTTGGACACTGCAGTTGTAAATTTATAACATATCCGCATTTTTCAGAATTTAAAAACAACCAACAATATCGCGGCCGTTCAACACGTACCTATTTACAACTGACTACACAAGGACAAGGCTTTTAGCTAGATGGCTCCGTTGCTAATTGTTTTTTACATTTTTAACTGGGGGAAAAATTATTATTAGTATTATTATTTTTTTAAATTTATAAATTGAAACATTTGAAACTTAGTTTGTTTTATTAGCAAATGAATCTACTGATAAGCGATCAAGACAAGAGTCTCAGG
This sequence comes from Listronotus oregonensis, assembly GCA_019359885.1. Classification (NCBI taxonomy): domain Eukaryota; kingdom Metazoa; phylum Arthropoda; class Insecta; order Coleoptera; family Curculionidae; genus Listronotus; species Listronotus oregonensis. The sequence goes on from JAHBCN010001159.1 coordinate 187,774, forward strand.
TTTTCAGAAATAATTGCTTCCAAAGTTCAAACTTTGACATCGTTTAGACAAAAATCTGTCAAGTTTTGACACATATGTTATATGAGCTTTTCGACTTGTTTTGAGCTCCACTATCGCCCATTTAAATTATGACATCATACTTTTTACACCCTGTATAGCCAAGGAATCCTTATTGTCTTTGTGTTTAATACATAAGTGAGTGAGTACCTACCAATTATGTGAGTTAAATTAAAAGTTCAATTAAGTGCTTATATTTTCTCCCTTTCTTTGACCATAAAGCTGTTCAACACTTTTTTGATTTGTTTACTAATCTATTTGTATTATAGAATGTTTTTTTTTTACTAACACAGACCGATCAGTAAAACACTTACCAAGTTGAAAAAGAGTGGAACAGCAAAGTTGTGGCCGAAGAAAGGGAGAAAATATAAGAATAAAATACTTTTAATCCAACACACATAAAGTCTAGGTACTCAGCTATGCATTCTTAAGAAAAAAAAGGTGTGTTGGCCGTGTAATTTATTTAAAATAAAATGTTGAACAGAACTTGGTCAAATTATCAATCTCAGCACTGTAGGAGGCTGAGATTTTTGAACCAGGAACTTGGTCCCTATTTTACAAAAGTGTTTTTGGTGGGATTATTGATATAACCTCTTAAAAAATATATATTTCAGTAACAAATTACCATATTATTATTAAAGATTTAATTTATACTTTAAAAATGTTGTGTAGGTCGCTTAAAAATTAAAAAAGATAATTGCAAAGCATTTAAGTTAGAACCATGCTTATTACAGAACACAAAATAAAAATTTAATAATTTTTTAAACTATTTAAATAAGAGTATGTTCGCAATTGAAAGAACGGCAATTCTAAAGCAATTCTAAACGGTTTTAGCTTTAGACAACTCAGGAGCTACAGCAGAGATATTGCAATTTTAGTAGATCAAATGATTCGTGTTAAAAAAATACGTTGTCTGGAAAAGCTTTACTTATGAATCCTATTTTTTTAATTATATACATGTAATAAATATTCCCAAATTTAGATATATTTGCCAAGAAAGCCTTGATAGGTCTGTATAAAATTGTTCAGAAATAAAACAGTGATAACTTTTGCGAAATATTTATTATTTTTACATCCCTATCTCTTGTTTAACCCAGGATAACAAATTCGGAACACTGGCATAAATACCCGGATATCCTGGCCATGCACATCCATTTCCCCATGATACGATTCCAGTAAGATAGCCATCAACTACCAAAGGACCACCCGAGTCTCCTTGACATGCGTCATAACCTCCATCTACAAATCCTGCGCAGAGCATCCTTTCAGTAATGGATATATTATATGTATCTGTATATTCCACTAAAATATAATTCATGATTTTTAGGGCGCTTTTCTATAAATAGTAATAAGTTATTAAACTGAAAACGTAAATCAGTTATTTATGTTATTTTTAAAAACAATACTAAAGAATATTTCAGTTAAAAATAAGCCCTAAACAATAACACAAGTCCACAAAAAAAGTGGTGTGTGCTGGGTGTCGGACTTAGATTTTCTGGCTTATTTGTTTTCGCTAAACATGAATCTAAAGTTAAAATGGAGGGTCAATAAGCAAAATATCAAGAAAAAAAATCACAAAACTGATACGGTACATTTACCAGCAGAAACCAGCTACCACAGAATGTTGGGACTACGACTACATAAACCATAAGAGATACCAAAAAATTCATAAAACAAAAATTAGAGGAAAAGTTTTATAAACATTTTTAGGAGATGTAAACGAAAATGTAATATTTCCAAAAAAAATTTAGTCCAAAATAGGAAAAAAAATGTATTAATGAGATTTTTTTATAATAACTTATTTATTTTATTTATTTAAATCTTAAATTACTTAAAATTTGCAAAAAAATTCAAATTAAAAAGAAAATTATTTTAAATTTTTTTCCAGGGACAAAAATATATGTTGTATATCGATCATTGCCAGGGGTATACCTTGAAAAATCCTGATAAATCGGTTTTTTAATTATAACTCGAAAAATATTGCATTTAGATAAAAAGGTTATGTAACTAAAATTAAAGGTCCTGTAAAAACACATAGTTTATGTTATACAAAGTTTCATGTATCTTTTATAGTTTTTTCGATTTCTTGCTGTTTGACGCCCAATTTTGACTTTAGATTCGTGTATAGAGGAAAAAAATCGCCAGAAAACCTTAGTTTCACACCCAGCACACATCACTTTTTTTTGTGTACCTGTGTAACGTGTATATTTTGCTTGCTTGTTTTTAACGAGTGTTAAATACGGTATATGCACGGCTGGACCATCATTCCTTCTTATGTTTAATATGTTTAATTTGCATTTTTTTAAATTAATTCAAGAAGAAACTAAATCCAAAAGGAAGAGGTTATGATTATATTAATATACAAAAACAGTCTTTACGTAAAAACTTTTTTTATACCGGGTCACAACAAAATTACTTCCATGTCTTTAATTTTCTTTAACCAAAACTTTTCCTCTTTAAATTTTGGGATAACATATAAGTGCCCATTTTAATATATTAACATCTGCCTATCACTTCCGGTTTAACCGGAAGTGGCGTGCATTTTGATATTTTAAATGGAACACCCTGTATTGGCTTTAGTAGTTAAATTCCAATAACCATTTGTGATATAAAATCACAATTTTATCCTATACTTATTCTTTTTTTTCATGGAAATGGCGATTAAAAATGTCCAGAGCAATAAAAGGTCTAACTATCAAAGAGTCCATATCTAAAAAAAAGAAACTATAAGGCTTACTCTCTCATCATAAACAAAAATGTTCAAAAAGACATGCCATATTTTAATTTAATGAAACCAATATCCTAGCAAAGCGCTTTCGGTAAAACCAACATCAGTGCTATTCGTCAAGCAGGAATCAAAGCAATTTGAGCGTACATAGTACATAATATGTAAACGGGACATTAACAAACTATCACATTATTAAATAACATTAAAAGTAAAACAACTGAGAATAATCTCATATTTTCCTCTTTAAAAAGGTGAATTTTAAAATTAAACCATACTAGTATACCATTTTGTGGAATAAAATGTGTCTTTCCACCAAATAATAAACCAGTTTGGTTTAATTTTAAAATTTACCCTTTCGAATGGGAAAATGTGAGATTATTCACAGTTGTGTAACTTTTAATGTTATTTAATAATTTGATAGTTTGTCGATGTCCTGTTTACATATTGGGTACGAGGTGGGCATTTTATTGGATTCCTATACATTTTCTCAGAAACTGCAGACTTTTAAAAAATAAAGACAGAACAAAAGTTTTTTGAATTAATTTATACTTTTAATTAATTTTACTTTCACATATACATAGTGTTCATTGTGTTGGCCGCCGGTGTTCACTTCCTTATTTTAAATGGGACACCCTATTTATTTTTATATATTTAGAAAGCGCTTCTAAAGACAAGTTCAACGATATGTAACAGTATGGGTCTGTGTAGCAAAGTTTCGGATTTATTGAAGTTTTTCTTTAATTTTTACCTATTTTTAAATTAATACAAATACGGTAAATATTCTTTTTTAAAAAAATTGTTTACGTAAAACGAATTACAGAAGCTTATATTATCTATATTAGCAGGCAATTTTTTTTAATTTTAAAAATGTTACAGTGTTGCCATGTTTTGTCTATCGTAAAATATCTTGAGTTTTTTTAAATGCAACCACCTGTATATAATATCAAATCTATATGCAGAATTAAAAGACCTTTTCAACGATGTATAACAACATGGGTCGGTGAGTCACCGTTTTGAACTTATGAATAATTGTCTTCAGGAAAAGTATTTTTCTTTTTCCAAACATACTACACCTTGTATACTTTATATTATGAATTAATATGGGGAATTTGGTTAACTCATCTTAAACCAAATTTATTGTATTGATTCATAATATTAAGTATACAGGGTGTAGTGTGATTGGAAAAGAAAAATATGACTTTTCTTGAAGACAACCATCCATAAGTTCGAAACGGTAACTCGCAGACCCATGTTGTAATACATCGTTGAAAAGGTCTTCTAATTCTTTTTATAGATTTTTTTATACAGGGGTTTGCATTTAAAAAAATCACGATGGACAAAACATGGCAACACTGATCTATCTTTAAAAGTTAAAAAATTTTGCCTGCAAACGTGGATAAAATAAGCTTTTGTATTTTTTTTACGAAAACAAATTAAAAAAAAGGAATATTTACCATCTTTTTATTAATTTTAAGAAGGTCAAAAATTAAAGAAAAACGTCAATAGATCCGAAACGTTGCGACTCAGACCCATACTGTTAGATATAGTTAAACTCGTTAAACCATATAATAATATATAGGGTATCACATTTAAAATAAGGAAGTGAACACCTGTGGCCAACACAATGAACACTCTGAATATGTGAAAGTGGAATTAATTAAAAGCATAAATTAATCCAAGAAACTTTTGTCCGAACTTATTTTCTCAAAAGTCCGCAGTTTCTGAGAAAGTGTATAGGACCCTAATAAAATGCCCACCCTGTACGCTTAAAATGATGTGACTTCTGCTTGACGAATAGCACTGATGTTGGTTTTACCCAAAGCACTTTGCTAGGATATTGGTTTCAATAAAAAAAATTGCACGAAATATAAAGTATCTTCATTTCCGGAAAAGCGATATGTTTGCTTTCAAAAAAATAACAGGCTTGGTAGCGATTTTATTGTCCCGGATATAACTGCACACCATATTATTCATAATACAACATCTAGTTTTCCCTTCATCTCTAGATATAAAAATAATGTCATAAATGAATATCATTGCTAATCTATTAAACCTTTTTTCATTTCGACTTTCGTAATTAATTTTTAATTTTTTTACACAAGAAAACGATTTTTTCCAACCACAATTTGTTATTGATAATATAGCCATGCTAGTACGTATACACGAAATAAACAGCAAGAAAAGATCCCTGAATACTTAACTACACCTTAATTAGAAGAAAATAGCACAAAATGTATTAAACTTACAGTAATATTCCACACATGTTTCTCGACTAACAATGGGTACCTCTACTTCCTGTAACTGGTCCATTATAGAACCTCCAGAAACTGGTGTTCCCCAACCAGTAACGGTAGCAATAGAACCTAAAAAAATAAATATATTTTTTTAATCCATGTGAAGATTTTATAAAATTATCGTAAAAAAATATTTTTAAGGTAGTTGCTAGACAGAATCGCTTCGGTCCAAGTCCCAGGGTATAGATACTGGGCAATTCAAACACTGAAATCCGTTAATTCCTAAAATGACTAGTTAGTACATGTGTTGCGAAAAAAACAGCGTAATTGCCTTATTATTACAGTGTTTGTCTAACTATTCAGTCATTTTCTGTAATGCCCGAATCAGTTTTGGAAAAACAGCGTAATGATAAATTTTAATTCATTGTTTGCTAGGCATTACAGAAAGTAACTGAATGGTTAGTTCTTGTTAGTCAAATAGGGCTTTGACGCTGTTTACCGAAAATACATGTACTGACTAGTCATCTTAGGGGATGACGCATTTCGGTGTTCGACGCTAACATCAACAAATTATGGTAAGTATAGCCTTAGGTTAATTTTGGTTAGTGTATACTTGCAAATTCAAGAGAAATATGAGAAATTAAATTAATATTGTATATTTTATATTAAAAAAAAAAGATAGTGATTTATTTTACCGGTTGTCGGTTCCCACCCATCTGGAGGCAACGGAATATACTGAATTGTATTTTCAACTTCATATTGATTTTGACCAAGTCGCACTAAAGCTATGTCATAATCCAAAGTTCTTGGATTGTATAACGGATGAAGAATAAGTTGAGCAGCTGTAACTAAGACTCCACCATTATCCCATAAGTGGGTACCAAGACGGAAACTGTAGTGAGCTAAACCTCTGAAATAAAATAATTTAAGGTAGATGTAGAATAAAAATCATGTTTTTGAAAAAATACTAAAATAAAAAATAGTATGGATTAAAAAATATTATGGTTTAAAAATACAAATATTTGTTTTTTACAATATTGGTCACGGCACAATTCTGATTTAAACCTATTTCTTAGCAACAAAATTATTTTCGCTATCGCAAGAACAGTTTATTAATTTATGTCCCCTACTTATCTGCTGTTCTGAAACCAAAAAAAAAAAGCATTTAACTTAATATTTTTTACAAATATATAATTGTAGGGAAAGAGACCATGAACTGGGATCTGGGTATCTCTTCTATTTAATGTGAAATTTAAAATTTACCACCGGTTTCATTGAAAGACCCTGTACTTAGGGTACAGTGTTATATCAAAAAAATTCTGCTACCACAAAACTTTACATTAAATAATTCCACCAAATAAAATTGCCTTAAACTTCCAATACACGCTCATACATAGTCGGCTCATCCGAAATTTTCTTGAGCCAATCTTCAAATCGAGCATACTTGCGGGAAAAATGTGTGTGTTGACGAACTATTAAAAGTAAAGAAATGGGCAAAATATGGTCCATTGTAAATAATAACAGGACAAAATACCACAAATTTGGCTCATTTATATTATCTGTTGAACTTCCTGTTCACTGAGTGCTGTAACTTTTTTTAGCCCTTATCATAATGAAGTTTTTAAACTTTCTGTTTTTGCTTTTACGAATTTTTTATCGATATGCGGTAAAACGTCTTTAGCTTTCACCACAAAAATATAATTGTGATATTTTTGTGGTTCTTTTTAGGTGTTTGTTACTGTATTCTTTACTTCTTACATCTTAAAAACCCTCTGAGGTAGGTATTCATAAATTCTGTCCTAAATAGTATATTGCCACTAAACGACATTATCCACCGTTAACCATCACACATGTACCAACTTGACGCTCGGTCACCAACTACGTTCGTTGTTATCTTATCACACACATTTAAGCATCTGTGCCGGAACGCATGGAGGTAAGTAACACGCGGCATCGTCATTCGCATGCCGGTCGTAGTTTTAAAATTAACACGCGAGCTGGCCAATTTACTGACACAATACTGGTGATATCGAGTGCCACTTTACACTATACTCTTTTACCGCGAAAACATCCAAAATCCACAGTCAATCAAGCAAATAATTAAAACGCTTCCTTTATTGGCCCTTCAAAGCTAGTTGCACACATTCGCTTGGCGAATATGTGGAAAACAATAAAGGATTGAGTACAGAAAAATGGCGAAAACCTATTTTCTTTATTATGATACTTACATTTTTTTTTAATTAATATTTTTTTTTCTAAATTGTTAATCTTTATTTTATCCACTTTTAGAAAAGCGATAAAGGAAACTAAATGTCATGTTGGTCCATCTCATAATCATACAAAATGGGATTAATAACTATGAAATATATACATATATTTTTTAAATGGACTCCATTTGACTTGAATGCTATTTTTATTAAGCGTTAAAACTTAATTTCTCATAATATTACCCGAGTTTAAAAAAACATCTTCTTTTTCCCCCTCTAAGAATAAAATATATGTTTGTTTAATAAACTTTCTTTATTTGTTAAAAGCCACCAAAAATAAAAGTAAAAATTATATATTCTTAACCAAGACCTCCAAAAGATAGACCATCCCCCTGTTTACCCCTAAGGGAATAAATTTTCGAACAAGATTTAAATGAGACCACCTAGATCCTCCTGAGTTAAACAAAAACATAGTTAGAAAAATTGACCTCTGAACTACGAAGTCATCGTCAAACATACAAAAAAAAAATACGTACGGGCAAATTGAAAACTTCCTCCTTTTTTGAAGTCGGGTAAAAAATATTTTTGTTTCTCCTTATAAATAGATTACTTAGGTATCTCTTTTTCGAATGGCAATAATGGGTGTAAATTACCTCCATGTAGCCAGCCCGCGTGTTACATTCAAAAATACGAATGGGCATCCCGAGTGGCGATGCCGCGTGTTACTTATCTCCATGCTGCAGGGACAGCTTTCAACTGCTTTTACCAATATGTTAGTCCAACATGCTCGAGCGTGTATTAGGGTTTTAATAATGACTAAAATCTCATAAGAAAACTTGCGCAGCAACGATATGTACCGGACCTGTCTCGCTTCTGTTGGCATCTTATTGATGTTTGCTTTAAACAATTAGCTAGTATGCTTTTGCAAGCAATTTGTAACAAAGTAACATTAATTCTACTCTCATGTAGCTATTTTAGTTAATATATAAAAGCCTAGAACCTCCAGCATCGACAGCTACTTTATCCCTCGAGTATTTAGAAAGCGAAATCTGCTAGCTTTAAAGGTCTTTTCATTTCCTCCAAGATCTTAATTAATAGATTGATCATTCCTTTAATTTAAAGACCCAAAGATCTGTATTCAGATTAGAATATTAAAAAATGTAAATAATTAATGAAATGCATTGAAATATATACTTGCCGATTTCTTAGACAATGTATATTTAAAACTAATTGTGTGCAGAAGTAGAGTAAATATGTGTTTTTTCATACCCTGTAGTACAGTGCGCTGCAGTCAAAATCCAATTTGGAGCAATTATTGATCCACCACAGCTATGTCTATGCCAGTTATGTAAAGATACTTGATGGGGAGCGTTACTTATATTTATTGGCTGACCACCAACAATTCTTCCATCTAGTTGTGGAACCAAAGCTTCTGGAACAAAAGCATCTCTTTCCTCGATACCATCTGAAATAGAGAGATAGAAACGTTTTAGTGATAAGATAAGTTATTTTTTATTAACAAAAATAATAGAATTGTCAAAATGTATCCTTTGACTCAATGATACTATAGCTCTATTTACCTTAAGCTTTGTCTGTTATGCTTTTTTGAAAATATACTTTATTTTTCAAGAGGACAAATTAAAAACAAAAGAATTATGAATTTGACATGTTTAACTTTACAATTTAACGGAAATGGTATTTATCATGCAAAAATAAGTTTTTTGAATATATAACAATAATTCCAGGTCTGTCTATATGAACATCATAACACCCTGCTAGAAAACGAAACGCCAGATTTAAAATAATAAGTTTTTGTTCCCTTAAAAAGGGTTAAAGAAAAATGCATTTTATCACAAGTTGTATTCAAAAATAGACGGGCTACTTTTCTCGTGTGTTACTTGACAAATTTTGATTTAGAAAAAAACATTAGGGAAAATAAATCTTTTGTAATGAAATTTAACGTAAGATAGGATTAGTTATTATATTAAAAATAATTGTTTGTGTTATTTAGCAATAAATAAAAAAAGGTGGTGATAAAAACCACCTTTTTTAATTTGTTTACACCTACGCCCTTTATATTTAAAAAATAAAAACTTTTAATGTGTTAAAATACCATAAAAAATGTAAAGCCAATTGATGGAACAGTTCTTGCACAATAATTAGTTTAAATCAACTTCGTCAATTTTTTAAGTTCCCAAGAAGTCGCCCAAATAAAATGCTGACTTTTTTATGCATAGTAAATCACCCAAGCTTTTAAATCAAAATTAATGAGGTTAAGGATTTTTTAAAATTGCTTATTTATTTTGCTTATTAACCAATCGAATAACTACAAGGTTTTTTATTAAAAAAATTAAATAAAATTTGTACGATGAAAGTACTCGGAATAACTTCTTTTTTGAGACTTTGAACGTAGCATTTGGCGGCTTAGCTTTTGAGAAATAACCGGTAAAAATTAACTGCTATTCATGACAGTTTAACAATAAATGGAGTTTCCATTTTTGCACCAATGGCTTTGTTTCACCAAGAACTTTCCAAGATATCTTTTTTAAATTACTTCGGTGATGCAGGTAACCTCGCAAGCTCGTTGAAAAAGTAAAAATACACTGTGTACACTATTTATTTTTAAACTGTAATGAACAGCAGTCAACTTTAACCGGTTATTTCTTAGAAAGTAAGCGGCTCAATGCAACGTCCTTGGTCTTAAAAGAAGCGACTTTTCGAGTAATATAATCGTACACATTTTTTTTTAAAAAAGAGCCTTGGAGTTTCAATTTTTTATATGCAAAATAAATTTGTAAAAATCCATTCCATAACAATCCTGCTTGAATTATAAAAAAAACTGTCGTTTTGGATTTTCCCAAAAGCTAGATACTGTAGAACGTGGGGGGAAATTTTTTTAAAAATGTAAGTTTAAAGCTTATAAGTACAACATAACATAAAATTGGTTATTAAAAATGCAACCCTTAATTAGGGCATGAAATCATCAATCTAGATAGAACAAAAGGGAAACTCAACAAGTTAGTTTTTTGGTTTCTTGTCCATAAATTTAAATTTAGTAAAAGAAATTAAAAAAATTTAAAACTTTCAGGTGTAAAAAAAGTTCTTTTAATAACCTATAGAATATATAATTTTATAAATTATAACCACCTGGTTTAAAAACACTGTGTAAAAATAAAAAAAAATACAGGATAATCATTTTTTTTTAATTAAACTTAAGTGTTTTCTCTTAAACTATATCAATAACTGTTTTCAATAATTATATTTTAATGGATAATAACAAAAACCCCGATTAATAACATTTATAGTTTTAAAGATTATGATTAAACAACCGGTTTTAAGAAGGTTTATTGAATTAAACTAATAGATATCTAGATATAATCCCAAAAAATTAAAAAAATTAAAGACGATCAATTGTAACTAAACAAATAGATAAGAAAATGTGCTGCCTATAAACTGTTTTAGAAATTTTTTTAAAAAAAAACTTTTATATTTTTAAAAAAAACCCCCAAAAATTCTTTTTAAATTTTTTTAAAAAATTTTTTTTCAAGATATCACAATTTAACATTGTTATTTAAAACAATTTAAGTAGTATGTTTATAACGTTAACAACTTTTTAAACAAAACTTTTAATTCAATTTAATTTCATTTATTCAATAACAAAAAATTTAAAATTTAAATTTACATAGTTTAATAGTCTATAACTAATTTAACCTAAATCTATAAATTTAAAATTTGCACCGAGGTGTTGCAAATTATGTGTAATTATAAAAAATAGATTACTTAGTTAAGAGTCCAAATTGATAACAATTGTTAATTTGGCAGTATCCTTAAAGTAGAAACTAATTCCTTTAATTTTTTTGTTAACAATCTGTATAAAAATTGGTCAAATTTCATGTCCTATGTTACATTAGCTATGCCTCTTTCTTCCAAATATCCACAAAAAAATAAGGGTCGTTAAATCAGGTGAGCGCGTTAGGCATTCTACCATTCTCTCTTTTTATTTATTGTATTGTATTGTATTGTAGTGAATGAGGTCCCTCCGCCTAACATAGCCCTACTCCAACTTTGACCTAGAAAGATCTTTTGTAAACACCCTACATTAGTGGATCTCCTTAGTATTTAAACTCTTCGAGAGGTTAAAATTGTTATGAGGGGCCAGTTTTTAAATATTTTCGAGAACGAAAAGGCCCTTGTGGCTTTGGCAATAGTCCTTTCTAGGTGTGGGGTCTAATTAAGCCTGTGGTCAAGGACAATTCCCAGATACTTGACTTCTTTTGAGAGCTCGATCGTTCAGCGTAGTAACTTTAAGAATTAGCTTTTTTAGTGAATAGTACAATGACGGTTTTGCTCGGACTGATTTAAACTAAACATTTATGTGGGAAAACCTCCTATCGATGGGGTAGCGCACTATCTTAATGCAGCCAAATGCTTGTTCCGAAAGTATCTAAATCATTGTACCTTGGCATAGGTTAAACATAAACATAATACCTGTGAATAAATTCTTAAATTATGGGGCACATAGTACCAAGACAATATTTTAGGTTTCATGAGATAGACTTTAACTTGTAACAAGATATGTCGTCATCTTGCACCAATTATAAAAAGTAATTTATACGAATTTTAAAATAATAACAAGTTTGTTAAAACGGAATGTAAGCTGCCCAAATAAAAGTTTTTAGTACTAAGTTTGCCTATTTTCTTAAAAACCAGAAGGAGGCTAAATTTTTTAAAACCAATTACACTAATTATAGATCTTCACATGGATGTTGCTTTTATTGGTCAAGGTTATTCCAATAAAAAACAGCTACTAATTAAACATTCTTTAATCATAACAAAATTTAAATCGGTTTTTTTAAGTAAGTAATTACATGAAATTAATAACGTTAAAAAAATGACATCTTGGGTTTCTATAATTTGCATGTACCTTCCAAAGCAGGTATTTGTGTGTCTATTTCACTCTTAAGAATATACAAAAAATAGAAAATAAATTTTTATCCTTTTAAATTTAAAAGTGCATAATAATTGACTGACCATGGACGAGCATGGGCAGCTCTTATTTAAAGTCTTGTACGGAAAATTGCATGTTTCTAGGTCGTTATGACGAAACACAAAGATCAGATAATGGACATCGACCGCTATTTACTTGACAAAATAAAAAGGTTTTGAGCAGATGCCCCATAATATAAGTTACTCTTGCTGTAAGAAGTGCAATATCAGTATAATAGTAAAATTGCGAATTTTTTTCAAACTTTTTTTTTTGTTTTACAGAGTCTCTAGACTATGTAATCAGTGTTTCTGGATAGTTCTGTACTATGTCAATATTTAACAAAAGAACAAAAAGTCCGTATTAAAGTACTAAATGTTACTTAAAATTAATTAATTTGGTACCAAATTCGTGACATGTTCTGTATGATTGTGGCCAACGCCGACATTGGATTGAGCGAGCGGAGCGGTCGCTTTAGGCGCCGGGTGGCAAAGGGCGCCAAAAAGCCAATAGTGTAATAGCCATCTTTAACCAGACAACACATATTTTAACAAACCCACATAACAAGACATGGGGACTAGCTAAGCCCGGCCGCGGTAGGTTCGGGGTTACTCAGGTGTGACAGGTATAAAAATCGGGTTATTTTTAATAGTATTTTAACAAGTCTGCCGTTTTAATTTTAATTACATAACTCTACTGTAATCGGAAAATAAAATGGCAGACAATTTTGCGGTTCTTACGTAAGGGCAACCACAAATATTCCCAAAGGGAGACAGTGCAACCTTTTTCCAGCCAGCGCCTGCATACTTATACGTCCCTAATGTTAATTTTACCCCCATAATCTGTTTACCATTAATATTTTACAAATAATTTGATATTGATGTTTTAATCACGACTTCGGGGGTGTTAAAATGGTAAAAGTTTCAATTATTGTACTTGTAATATTTCTATAAAACTTTTGAATGTACACTTCTCCAAAAATTAACACCACCCAAAAAATAACCAAAAGTTTAAAGTTAATTTTTTTCGAAACCCTTATCGATTTGGAAGATTTTTTTAACAATTTCTCTTTCAGAAAATTAGTATCTACTTTTATTCGCATAAAAAATTATTTTTTTTTAAATACCCGGGTGTTACAATTATAACGAACTTTTTCCATAAAATTTTAACACCCTGTGGGGTTTAATTACGTATTAATTTATAATTCAAAAAACCCTAGCCTTATCTTTTTTTAACATTTTGTTTTTTGATTTACTCTTTTAACAGCTACTACAAGGGAAAAATAATATTATAGCAGAACATGTTTTTATGAAGAAATAAATTTAACAACAAAAAAAAAACAAAAAAAATATAAATGGAAACGAAAGTCTCAGTAGCAATATTTCTGCCTCTGGCACGAATAACTTCTTGACCCCCCATATTTTAAAAAAAGGGACCGTATATCATTTTGGGCCATTTCTTCCCATATCTAAATCAGTCTCCCCCCCCGTATTTTTTAAAAAGATTATTCTCTAGTAGTCTTCTTACAAAGAAACCCAGAGGTTCTCATGGATTTAAATCCGGCTTCGAGCTGGCCAGTAATGGCAATGATTCCGACTTCTGCGAGATAATTGGTTACAACTCGAGCAACTGAGGCCTGGCATAATCGTGCATAAAAAAAAACCTTGCCCTTTTGGCGCAAATAGCACTAATGTGATCTAAAACCTCCAATATACCTTTCGTTTAAGGCTTTCATTATTTATAACCACAAGTTCCGTGCGACCAGTCAAAGAAATGCCCCCCCAGACCATCACAGATCCTCCTGCAAATGTGGTATTTGAAAAATTTCAAAAAACATACCGTTCGTCAGGACGCCGATATACACCATACTTATTATTTAAAACAAAAACGGGACTCTTCAGCAAATAATACCTTTCCATTCAGCCTCTAACCAGTTAGGTGCTCCGGAAAAATTTTAGCCTCGCTCTCCATGATCTCTAGCAAAAGCTGGACCTCGAGCAGCAATTCTAGGTCTCAAATTATGTTTCCTTAGTCGACTACGAATATTTTCCCCCAAAACTTGTATGCCACTGACATCTCGTAATTGACTTTGGGGTACGGCTTTACAAAACGTTGTCTTGGGCTAAAGCTTTCGCTCTGGGGGGGTGTTTTTCCCTCCTTCCTTGCCTCTCAAAGACTTCCAGCCTCTCTTATTTTTTTATGAAAATTTGTATACATACAAAATCGTACGCCAATTCTTCGGAATTCCAACCTTCCTCTACGGAATTAATGCTTGAGCATTCTTGGGGGAAATTTTTCGTTTTCACGTTCCATACTAAAAAATTAAAGTTTTAAAAAAAAAAATCTTGGACTAAAAGCCCTTCTATCAACTGCTTTTAAATTACTTTTTTTTCTTTTTTTTAAAACCCACTAAATTCTTTTAATAAAAAAAAGAAAAAAAAAATGTTCTGCTAAAAAATTGTGTTTCTCTTAAAGTAGCTAAGGAAAAAAAAGTAAATCAAAAAACAAAATTTTAAAAAAAAAGATTGTGTGATTGTTTTAAACATTAGAGTCTTAACGGGCGAAAGGTTGCACTTCTCCGTTTTGAAACCCGGAAAAAATTCCCCCGAATTAATATAATTTTAAAAATAGTTTAATAAATAACACTTATAATTTCAGATTTGGAAAAATTTTCAAATTTAAAATTTTTTTTTTGAGATATTAAAAAGTGGCCCCCCTGACGTCAGAACTGCTAAAATTGTCTATAATATTTTCCGATTACAGTAAATTATATAATACAATATTAAAACGGCAGACGTTTTAAAACACTATTAAAATTAACCCGTTTTTTAAACCTGTCTGGGCTTAGCTAGCCCCCCGTCTTGTTTAATGGGTATAATAGACTCACTAACAAAATTTTATTTTTTGTTAAAATATGTGTTGTCTGCTTTAAGCTGGCTCTTGACTCAAATACGAAAAGCCATTTAGAGGGAAATAAAATTTTTAAATGGTCCTCTTGAAGCAGGATTATTATACTATAAAGGTTCCCTAATTTAATTTTAAAATTCAAAAATAATACTTTTTTAAAAGGGAGATTTTTAAAATTTGAAATCATTACTTATTTAACATAAAACCGAAATAAATTTAATTTTTAAAATCATTTGAGGGCCTGAAAACAATCTCGCCCGATCAAGGATATTACAAGGTGAAATCTACCTGAAAAATACTTTTTTTGCTGCGACTTCATAAAAACTATTTAAATTTTGGTTTAAAAAATAAAATATGTCAAAAGTTTTTAAAAATTTTTTGACATACATGATACCATAACTGATGGATTATTTTTTTGTGAAGGGAAAAATATTTTTTAAAGTAAACAGATTATAAAGAAAATAAATTTTAAATTTAAATTGCAAATCAAAGGTACCTCAGTACCAGGGCCATACTAACCCCATGGGCTGTTTGGGCTACAGCCC
Source organism: Listronotus oregonensis (assembly GCA_019359885.1). Taxonomy (NCBI): domain Eukaryota; kingdom Metazoa; phylum Arthropoda; class Insecta; order Coleoptera; family Curculionidae; genus Listronotus; species Listronotus oregonensis. Next base: position 203,436 of record JAHBCN010001159.1, read on the forward strand.
AAAGGGGCGCCTAACTTAAGGGGCGCCCCGAGCGTAAAGTTGAGAAATTTTTAAGTATGCTTAAATCTCCATATCTCAATTAATTAATTTAGAAAAGGCTAAATCACATCAAGAGAAAGACCGCTGGTGAGGGAGCGTTGGGGATTTTTTTAATCACTGGAAAAACCGGGGACTTATAAGTCGACGCTTCTTTTAAACTTGTCGTTGTTTAACCCAAAAAAAGTTAATATTGGGGTTTTAAAAGGGGTTTTTCTTCCGGGTTTTTTCGATAGTAGAAGCTAAATGTAATAAAAGTTTTGAAATTTAAAGTTAATAAATTTTGAGGTACTTTTTTTAATAAATTACAAATTACATTATTTCAAAAGAAATAATAGCAAAAAAAAGGAAATTCTAAGTAGTTACAAAAAAATTATAGGTTTTCATTTGAATTTAAAAATATGAGCATGCATGCCTTCTTTGAAATTTTTTCTATTTTTTTGTAATTATTTGTTCCGCCTTTGAAAAAGTCGTTTACATGGAACCGAGGTAGCTAAGGTACAAAACATATCCCGAAAAATATTGTTTAAAGTTGGATAATAATATTTTCCTACGACCACTTTGGAAAATGAACATATTCGCACTCTCTATGCCAAACATCGATTTTACACGCATACTGATTTTCATTTTCCTCCAGAGAGGGAAAAATTTTTCCCTCTAGAGAGGAAAATAACTGACAACCAATTATTTTTAAATATAAGCTATAAATCGTTTTCAAAAAATTATATCTAGTACGCCATGAGTTACGCAACAAAAACAAAAATAGTCCTAGGGGTTAGTCAGTGACAATTTAATTCTGATCGTTTTTGTTGGTATTTAACGTGATTTAATATAAAAAAACGGCAAAAAGGAGACTGATAGTGAAATTAAAATACACCACCAGAAATTATACAAGCCGCCCAAAACACATCACTAAATTTCTGCCTGAAACTTCGCGGGATGTATATACGCGCTTATAACCAGTTTATGGAATGGCGAAAAGCAAAAAAATAAAAAGTTCATTTTTTTTTCTGGAAACATAAAGAATTCTCCGATAAAGTACACCATCCACCCTTTGGACGCAATACTCGATGTTAAGAAAAAAACAAAAAAGAAACCCCTATGTGGGGGAAAAGGGGGTTATGTCCTAAAAAGCAAAGACTTTAACTGCGAAAAATTCATGTTCGTCAATACAGCACCAGAAGCGAATATCTATTCAAAAAGGAAAAAAAATTTTGGGATTATAAAAAAACGAATATAAAAATTTTTTACTTATCATCTGATGTTTTTTAGATTGGAAATATTGACGTGTATGTAAACAAATTTAAGAAAAAATTTTCCCCAAAAATGCTTTTTTTATTACATTACTAAGTGTTTTTTTTTTTTTTAGGTGGCACTTTTTTGGATTTTGGGTTTGTCGTAAACAAGAACTTATACAGCTTACAATAGAGACGTTGAAGATAAGGGAGTTAGTTTTCAAATTAAAAATTCAAAAAATTTAAAGCGTAAAGTTTTAAATCAACGATATTTTCCCAAAATTTTATGAAAATAGGGAAACTGCGACCCAAAAACACAAAAACGTTTATTTCTAAATTAAAAAAATGGAAGGTACGCAGAAGAAATTTGGGAATTAATAAAATTGGAAAAGTTCCACAAACCGTAGCCAAATTTTTGAAACTAAAAACCCTGAACTATATACCGGACACAGTTTACGCCGCTCCTCTGCTACTATACTAGTTGATGCGGGGGTGATCTTAACACCCTCAAACGCCATGGGGACTGGAAATCATCCTCAGTAGCAGAGGATACATAGATGACTCTGCAAAAAGAGAACAATAATTGCAAGTAAAATACAGGAGCTATAAATTTCGTGGGGTTCACTCAAATACATCTAATCGAATAATCAAATTTCAGATGAGATTTTTATTCCTGATCTCGAGCCAAATCCGAATGTTTCGGTAGCAAATTCTAAATGGAACTGAAAAAGAAAGGTTTAATTCTATTATTTTTCCAGTCAACTCTCAAGTGTCGAATCAGGAGACTACAGATAACAATTTTCATCATACACCAGTTCACTTTGTAAACTGTCCAAATAACACTTTTACCTTTAACTTTTATAAGTATCCTGAGAAGAAATAATTTGTTTAAATTGTATTTTAATGTTCAAAATAAAAATTAGTATTTAACTAGTTAGATTTAGGCATAGTTATCAATTTTCATATAATTCTATAATCTCAAAATACAAAAATTTTCTATATAATGTGTTTTAGTAGAAAATTTATGTAATTCCGTATATTATCATAAATAAAATTCTTAATAATTAAAAAAGTTGCAGTTTAAATCTGTTTTTTTGTCTATTAATTTAAATTTTATTACTTTCCAATGCATTACCTAAAAATATAAAAAAGTTTTATTTACTTTACTGTAAGTACTTAGTCTGAATTTTAGTTTACGTTTTAGCGTACTTATAAAAATCTCTATATTTAAAATAACACAAGCTATTGAAAAATGCAAAAAATATTACTTGGATTTTAGAGGATTTGTAATTTAAACGTTTATTTGCAGAATAAAATTCTTTTTCCTCTTTAAAGAGGAAAATACTTTCCTCTCTAGAGAAGTAGATAGATTGCAACATAAAAAAAATAAAATTGAGGTCAATATTTTGTGGTCGTAGGAAAAATAGTGTACACAACTCGTTAGAAAGTGAATTTTCCACACTCGTGTGATTTTCGCTTCACGTCGTGCATTAAGTTATCCGGGGGAGGAAAAAAGGCGAGTTGTACAACTAACCACCCCATACTCCAAATAACTTTCGCATCTTGTAATGTAAATAACTATTTTTTGCAGAATCGTCGGACGAAATGGAAGAAACAACTGACCACTCGGCTGAAGATGGCGCAACGACAAGGTCTATTTCCTCCACATTACTTTGCTCCTGCGTCTGCTTCAACTCAGCAATACTCAGCGCTATTTCCTGCCTACTATTCCCCTCTCATGTTTGGGGTTCCCACAATTGATGATCCTGGTATATCTGGTCAGAGTCCTCAAGAAGGTCATCGAAGATAAGATAAATTATTTTGAAGAAATATACCTGTTAATTATTTCCAAAACTGTTTATCTGATCTCGGTTTAAGTTGGCACAATAAGATTTAGAACACATGAAGAAAGAATACGTGAAGAGAACACAACGACCTTGCCAACTTCAGGGCTTAAAACTGTAAATTTCCATTATCGACTATAATGGAGGGTTGGACAAGTACAAATTTGTTGAATTACATGTAGTAATAGAAAAACAGTTAATGCCAGATTCATTAAATACCCTTTCGAGTTGTTTAACATCCCAAATAAAATTCTTTTAAAAACATTATATTGTAAATATTGTAAATAAATTTAAAAAGGCTTATTTATATTATGTTTGTATTATTTTATTATGACTTCATATCTAAGCTCCAGTCTGACACTTCTACCTACAGGAAGAGAGAGCGAGAGAATTTTGTTCTACCTTTTTTTTTTGACATGGCAAGTTTTTAGCTGATCTCTCTGAAGTCTAAACATTTATTTGTACATATAGATCAGTACAAAATTGCCACGTCAAGAAACAGTGGAACAAGATGCTGTACAGAACTTTGTCCAATTTAAGATCTCAGTACTTAAGAGTCCATTCGCGCCGCGAAACTTGGATCCAATTTGGGGTTCGGGGCATAATGTTTTTCTCAAAAACGGTATAAGTTATCGATCACAACAACATCAACACTTAAATCTAGGCTTCTGCTGTAATAGTTTTTTAAATTTTCATTTAGTTTTTAATATTTCCTTGAGTGAAAGTCACCCTAAAATCGGTTATGTTTAGATACTATTTTCTCTTAACTCGACTCATATTTAAAAAATCCGTTACAACAAAGGCATAGATTATTTCCTTACCTTTAAAATGGTGTATAATTTATGTCATTTAAGTGAAAAATAGCTACCGAAAAACATTATCTCCTGTAGGCTTGCAATCGGAAACAACATCGCATCGATACACCTAATTTTTAATGCGGCTATACGAAAATTGTGGTAGTGGGAGTTTGTTAGTCTCCGCCCACCGTCTCCGCATCCTTTCGCCCGACCCCTAAGGTGTAGCGTAAATGCACTCTTAAAAGGATCGAGAATTTTTGATAGGAACTTGGCCCTTATTTTACATACGATTTTGGTGGGATTAATTATACACCTGAAATTACCGGGGACAGTTCAAATATAACCTAGAATTTTATTCTCAGAACCAAACAAATTGCCCTAGCAGCAATTCCGTATTAAAATTCTAGATCAAGCCTTATCAGTTTTTCATAGTGAACAGATCCACCGTTAGATGCTCGATTATACAAGAAAATGTGATTTTAATACTTTTCTTGTTTTTCCGTTACCTTGCTTTAACTAATAAGTAAAATAACATTCTTTTGATTTATATTTTTAGCCCTTATTGGCAACGCTGCAAACATTTTAAGCAGTGCTGCTTGCAGTTGTTACAAAGAAAGGAGGATGGATAGTTCACTTTGGATTATAAATATGCATAGAAACGATATAACCACTTGTCATAAAAAATCCAAGCAAAAGACGTACAAAGGATGGCTCATTTCTCAAGTATTTCGTTGCTGTTTTTATACTATTTTTTTACTATTTTATTTAGTAACTTTATATGTATTTAAAATGCAAGAAAAGGTGGTTATTATTTTCTGCAATAATAAAAAATAAGTATATTTTATAAGTGCTTAATGTCCTGAAAGCGGGAGCCTTCGAGCATATACCTTCCAGAGGCAGCTTTGCGGATCGGCCCTGCGAACCGCGTGTAAGAGACAAAAGGCGCTGTAAGTTTACAACTTTTCTCTTCTACTCTGCGTACTACTTGGTCGGCCCATCCCCGCGACCTAACAGTACGCGGAGCGAGAGAGAATTCTCTCACTCTCTCTTTCTTTCTCTCGCACGATGTTCCCTCCTTCGATTATATACCTACTAGCGTGCGAAAGATATAGTAAACAGGGATGACATGACGCCTAGCAAAAGGTTATATCCCTGTTTTCTTTTTCTCTCGCAGACTTGTTTTCCCGGTCAAACGGCAAAGCTGCCTCCAGTGGGTATATTTTTGAAGGTCGGTGAGCCGCCGACCTTCGGCCGCAAACAGAGCCGACAAGAGACAGCCTTAAGAATTCTAGGTTACCGCCGAATTGTCGGCAAAAGAGAGCAAGGTTTACCTTAGTTTTCTTTTCCTTTTGCACACTTGTTGGCTCGGTCAAAAGGTAAGGCTGTCTCCATATTCTCGCAGATTCGCGTTGCCGAGCTGCAAGGCTCTACCTAAAGGGTATATGTTCGAAGTTCGGGGCGGTAGACATTACTATTTTATATAAGTCAACCTTTTAATATAACTTCCTTGGTCCGTACATAACCTTACTATCCCACATAAACAATTTTTGCTTTTAAGAAAAGTTATGTTTTAACTCAAAAATGGCTCAGAAACAACCAAATAATGTGATGGAACTGTTCGAGCCAAAAGTTTAGTGAAAATATGTGCTCCGATGGTACGTTACAGCAAATTACAATTCAGAAATCTAGTGAAGAAGTATGATTGCGACCTTATGTTCACACCAATGATTTTAGCAGATTCATTTTGTAAAAGCATTAAGGCTAGAAATAACGAATTTACGACGAATTACATAGATACTCCGTTAATTACTCAGTTCGCTGCAAACACAACCCACGATTTTGTAGGGGCAAGCTACCTAGTTGCCCCATTTTGTGACGGGGTAGATCTCAATTGCGGTTGCCCCCAAAGATGGGCGAAAGAAATGAACTTAGGCTGCGAAATGCTCAGGAACCCTCAAATCATTTTTAATTTAGTAAGAGAATGTAGAAATAGAATACCCAAACCATTTTCGGTAAGTGTCAAAACCAGAATAGAAAAGGACTTACATGGAACTGTAGAAATTTGCAGACAGTTAGAAAAAGCTGGAGTTAGCTTTTTAACGATTCATGCGCGAACTCCGGATAATAATGTGGGTCCTATCAATGAAGAAGCTTTAAAAATGATTGTGCAATCTGTCCAAGTACCCATTGTGGGCAATGGAGGTGTTACAAACCTGGAAAAATGTTACGAACTTCAAGAAGCAACAGGTGTCAAAGGTGTAATGGTAGCTAATGGAATTTTAACAAACCCTGAATTGTTTTCGGGGGCTTTAGTGACGTCATTGCAGTGCGTCCAAGACTGGTTGGACATCTGCTTCAATAGCACCCTTTGGTGAAATCCTATGAAAATATTTATAGCAAAAGCTGTGATTATGTTATACCCGAAAAACCTTTTAATCTTACCTTTCAGTGCTTTCATCATCATTTAGTTTTTATGTTAGAAAAAGTGTTAAAAAGAAAACAAAAACGGGTTTTTAATAATTTAAAAACTTTTAGTGAAGTTTTAGAATTTTTAAATTTAAACTTTAATTTAAAACCCAGATTGTTTTCTAGGGAACATTTTTTAAAAACAGTGTCCTTGGATTTAAATTATGACAATAGAGATTGTGTTTATAATGAATTAAAACCATTTAGTAAAAAATTTGAAATCTTAGATATAACAGAGTATGAATCTGATAGGACAGATGGAAAATATTTTAGATCTAAACTAAGTGAAGATTATAGTAGTGACTGTGAATGGTCCAACATGTTTTTTGAAAATGATTAAATTTTTTTAATATAATATTTTTTTAGTATAAGATTCTCTAGAGGTTTTTACCCCCATTAAGCTGCCTGTAGATGGCGCTGATTTGTAGAAATCCATATGTATTTAGAAAGCTCTCTTAGTGGCGCTGATTTGATTATTGTTCAAGAATCAATTGTTTTCAACTCTCCCAGCATTACATTTGACTAAATGAGGTTCGTATTGTTTTCTAAAGAGAAATTTTATTTAAATGAATTATTATTGCTTATTGTCTGGTTGTTTTAGTAATTTCTGGCAAATTAAAAGAACAAATATAAGATAAAAATTGTTTAGTTTTATGAAGTTTCATGTTTAGTCGACTGTTTAATTTAGGAGTTTGCTTATCGAATACCGTCCTTATCTGCCGATATGCAATGTTGTCAGTTTGCCGTTAATTTCAGGTTACTTCGTACGTTTGTATCTGTTTATTATGCCGCTGGGGAGGGACCGACTAATCAGCACGAAGAGTGGGGACGCCTAGCGTCCGTCTTTACCCTGTTTAGATAACATATTACAAAAAATAATTTTTCAGAAAATCAGCTTTCCAACTTTAAAAGCGTCAAAGCTATGTAAAAAAAACAGCACAGCATGGCGGATTTGGATCGGTGTAGAAAGAGTACGAATTTTGGTCACTCTGAAATATCCTTACATCATAGCACCAATAAGGTTTTATATAAAAAACATTTTGTTTATTTTTTGGCTCTTTTTAAAAGTCTCATTAACAATCTGGCAAATAAATTAAAATTATTTACCTCCTAAAGAAAAAAACGCTATTTTTTATAGGTTTTTTCCATACAGAAAACAGAGAAAAGTAAAGTTTGTACAGATTTTGGTTTTGGTAATTGCCTGAAAAGTGTCTGCAACTCCGATTTTGACAAATTTGGTATACGGGGGTATTTTGAGGCGCTGATCACGAAACCGATTTTTTTTGGCGGAAACGTTTCGTTTTCGAGATATCCATCATCAGACCTTGAAAATCAAACTCACCTCATTTACACTATTTCTCTTCTTTTTTCACAGAATTTTTGGTTTTTACACTAAATTGGAACACAATATTTCATAAAAATCCTTTAAAAACTTGTTTTTATAATTATTTTATACCTATTTTTCATTTAATTCACTTTTAAACGCCGCAACCATGTATACACTAGGGAATTCTTCCCCCAACATGGCTGCCCTGTTTATCTTCTCTGTAAACTCTGCTATAATAAAACTAAGATATTTTTAAGTATTTTCTTTAATAAAACTTGGCAACATTGAATGCAGTATACCAATGTTTGTAATGTTTACGTTTCTATGCAGATAGGGGATTATCAGTAAAATTACTCAACAATAATATTTTGTGTATCTGTACCAATTTTCATCGATATTTTTTTGGTAAGATATATAAATTTGGTAATGGTGATTTGCAAAAAAGTCATATTCCAGTATTTTTAATTTAGGTTAGCTCTTTAGCTTAACCACAACTAACAACTTATTAATACACTAGCCCTTAATTTAGTTTTATAATTAATGCATTAGAGTAAAATATACTAGAAAACATTTAATACATAACTTATAGTTAAGGTAAAAATAAATACCTCTTTATTTCATTAATAATAAACATCGTTTCAACTGTCAAATTCGGGCATTCACCTGGGGCACTGTTCTTGACTTTCAAAAATATCGATTGAACGTTGTCTTCGTTCTCTAAATGCGTTTGACAACGGTACAAAGAAAGACAGGAGATCGTTATCGCGTCTTTTCTACTCCCTGAAAATCAAGAATAGAGCACTTGCTAGAGGCAGCTTTGTCGCTCGGCCGTGCGAATAAGCGTACGAGAGATAAAGTAGAATAAGACTATAACCTTTCTTTCTCGCTCTGCCTGCCTAATTGGTCGGCGAGGAGGGAAATGTTTTTCTGTACTAATTTTAAAATTTAATATATTTTGTCATATCAATTTAAAATTAAAAATAAGATTTTTGGTAAAGGAAAAATACTATTAATTATTTCCAGATAGTGACGTCACGTACATTTAAAAATTATACCTAAATGGATCTGAAAAATTACCCAAAATAGTTCTTGTTTATAAACCTGGTAACAACAATTAAAAATAAATTATTGTCACATTTTTAAAACAATATTAATGAAATTAAATTACCCTTGAACTTCTATTAAAAGTCTTGAAAAATAGCTAGTACATTATACCCAATAATAATAATAATAATATCGTATTTATGGTTCAGCTGTTGGACTAACAATGGGTAATATCTTTTAGATACATTCTTTTTCTGCATATATTCCGAATTTAAAGGTAATATAAGCCCTAAAGCGATCCCTATAGGCTGTTTTGTAGGTTAGTGTCAGTTTCTGACAGAGTCCCGGTTATTATCTAACTTCTAGTCGACAAAATAAATATTTGTAGTTCAGATGGACTAATGATTGGTTAATATCTTTTGGGTACATCTTTTGTCTGTAGATA
>JAHBCN010001160.1:0-45000 GCA_019359885.1 Listronotus oregonensis
TTTTAAAAAACAAATAAGTTTCGTAATGGACTGACAGACTCTGTCAAATATTCCAGCAGTATTGCGAATGATGTTGCATGACGCTATTATTCTGTTCCTTAAATCTTCTTCTGCCTGGACTGGGGTCTGATACACTAATGATTTCAGGTGTCCCCAGAAAAAGAAATCAAGGATATTTAGGTCTGGGGATCAAGGGGGCCATGGCTGAGGTCCCCGTCGTGCTATCCAACTGTTGTTTAAAATTTTATGGAGAAAGTTTCTCACCTCTATGCTGATGTGCGATGGTGCACCATCGTACATGAACCACATTTTGTTTCTGACAAGAATTGGTACCTCATCTAGCGCACTGGAAGTTTCTCTTCAAGAAATTAAAGATAACATTGTCCGTTAAGCCTTGCTGTTAGGAAAAATGGTCCTAACAAATAATCTCCAATAATTCCGGCTCACACATTTACTGAAAATTGCTCTTGGAAATTATTTTCACGTACCGAATGGGGATTTTCTTCTGCCCAAAAGTGATTGTTATGAAAGTTACTGATGGTATTCCTTAAGAAATTTGCTTTATCGCTAAATAAAATCGTGTTTTTAAATAACGGATTTTGGGTTAGCGTTTGTAGGAACCATTGGCAATAATTTAAACGTAGTGGAAAGGCACCTGGGAGAAGAGCTTGAACCCTTTGGATATGGTAAGAATACATTAGCGGGTTTAACTAAGCCGGGCAAATAAACTATTCTTGCAAAATAGTTCATTTTTTCACCTTCAACTAACTTTACACGGAAAAGATTTTGAGGTTTAAAGTTATGTCACGTACCTCATGTTTATGTTTAGTTATATTTTCTGGCTTGTGGTGATTGTAGATGTTTAGCAGGCTACCAAAATGAGCGACAGTAGAAGACAACGCGGTACCAATTTTCCTAATGAAGAAAAAATGACACTTTTGAATAAACTTGCTAAACACCAAAATATTATAGAGAATAAAAAGACTCCGTAACACCATAGAGAAGAAACTTCCTGTCTATAATAGAAAATCTCTTTAAACCCGACTTCAGAAGTTTTCTCGGCTGTAATCAAATTTCCAAATGACTAGTTCGAGTATAGAAATAGAAAGACCAGCCAGGATCTTGCTACGATTTGTTCTCTTTCTATCTTATGAAAATGTACATAAGCTTATCTCTGTCATTGCTTTACTTATTTTTTCACTTTATTTTGAACTTTTTAAGTGATCCTAACCTGCAAATCCATGTTTACTTATGAGTTTATTTTTTAAGTCATATTTTTATTATTTGATATACATGTAATTACCTAGAGTGTTAAATAAATTAAATTATTAAACATTAAAAATTAAACATTAAAATTATTAAAAACATTTTATGTATGTAAACGTACAAAAAAAATAGTTGAGAAAATAAAAATTGTACGAGAATTTTCTGCTCTGGCTATTGCGGATTTTAATTCCATCTACATTACGTTTTCTTCATAGTGCGAAAGCTGTTATTACTGTTGAAATTACAGAAATTCCGAAATTCGAAACAGACACGTTCCTGAAAACGTGACGAATTTTGAAACGTCTATATGATACGCTTTTATCAAATAGACGTACCCCTCCTTTTTTAATAATTAATCGTAAAAACTGGTGCACGATGTTAGAACATAAGACAATTGCGCCTATATAGTAACTAATCCGGAAGTGTGTTTTTTTTATATTTCTTGGTGTGTGGTTTTAGCAATTTCTTAGCGAACACCTTCGTGTTGACCGCCAATCCAACTTTAACAAAATTTTATGACAGACTTTTGATATTAAAATGAGTTTATTTAAGCCAACTATGTTTTAACTTTTTCCACACTTTATCGTCTAAAAACAGCGAGCGTCAAAAATGTAAAGAAATTTTAGTTTTTTTTTTAATTTCCTAAGAACCTGATAATTAATTTTTAAATATTTTAAATATAGCTATGATTAATTCTTATTTTGTACACTTGCATTTCGTACACCTCAAAAATGTTTCCCAAATATTCTTATTTCATACACATAATTAAAACTGAGTTTGGTTCCTGTCTCTGATCCCTGATGGTTCATAAAATATGGTAAAATGAATTAAATCTACTTTTATAACTAAATATCAAAATATTTATTGCTCACATATAAGATTCAGAAATATAAAATATTTATTTGGATAATAGTAATATTAAAATAATCTAATAATAATATATGTTTCAATTATGTACCTAAAAGGAAAAGTTTACTGTTCCTACTTTTAGTGATTTATTACGACTGAAATATAATTGTGGAAAATAAAAAGCGCTTTGACTTACTAGAACTAACCATGACCGACCAGAACTAAAGGCTTTTAAATTTTTCTAAATTATTCCTACGTTTGATTAAGCCATGACAGAATTGCGGCCTAAATGGAAAAGTTAACTGTTCTTACTGTAAGTGATCTATCGCGTCTGAAATATAATTGAGGAAAATAATTAACAATCAGAACTAACCATGACCGACCGGAACTAAGAGCTTTTAAATTTACCTAAATTATCCCTAAATTTTAATAATTTTCAGTATGGTATTTATTTATTTTGTTATTTGGCTCGTCACAATGGTCGGTGTACGTAACGAGAAGCATAAAATTGATTAAATAATTCAGTGTATAAAACTAGAAAACATCATAGCTATATAATGTATTATGGCTATGAAAAAGTAAATTTATAAAAGTGACGTCATTAGTGAATTTTTTTCTGATTTTCTATATCATGCACAATATTTTTATACGGTAACTCAATGTATTTAGAATCTTTTTTACCTTAAAATACTCAACTAGGGCTTACATGCAACCTTCTGATAGACAAAGGTTTCTTAGCACTTGGATTACACAGGTCCACAAAAAAAGTGGTGTGGCTAAGTGTCGGACTAAGATTTTCTGTCGTATTTTTTTTCGCGGAACACGAATCTGAAGTCAGAAATTGGGGGTCAAACAGCAAAAAATTAGGAAAAAGCGTAATTTCAGATATTACCATTTTTTATTAATTTAAAACGTAAATATCTCAAAAAGTATAAATACACCAACATTTTTTAAACAAACACTACGTATATTTAAAAGACCTTTATTTTAAGTAATATAACCTTTTTGTCTTAATCCAATATTTTTTGAGTTATAATCAAAAAATCGGATTCTCAGGATTTTTTTAATATATACCCATGGAAAGAAAATAAAAATTTATTTTTGGATTTTGCCCACAAATTTTGGGAGATTTAAAATTTAACTGAATAAAATTAATGATTTATAATAAAAAAAACAACAATCACAATAATAAAAAAATATATATTTTTTTCTTATTTTCGGACCAAAATGTTTTGTTCAAATTACATTTTGGTTTATATATCCTTTATTATTTATCTTATCAAAAATATTTAAATAACTTTTTATATAGACAATTTAAAAAGTTTTATTTTTTGTTTCATGAAACTTTGTGTATCTCTTATAGTTTATATAGTAGTAGTCCAAACAGTCCGTGTAGCAGGTTTATGACGGTAAATGTACCGTATCGGTTTTTTGGGTTTTTCTCGATTTTTTGCTGTTTGACTCCCAATTTTGACTTCAGATTTGTGTTCAGTGGAAATAAATACGCCAGAAAATCCTAGTCTGACACTCAGCACACACCACTATTTTATGGCTCTATGTTATTATTCATAGAAAACTTATTTTAAACTAAACTTTGAAAATGTAGTTAACAGTTATGCATCCAAAAACTTAAAAAAAAGCCTAACATATTTTAAAAAACACACAAAAAATGTCCACCTTTTCTGGTTATATTATGATTAGGGGTGGGAAACCAAATAGATTAATCGATTGGCCGATTATAATTTTTCCAAATAATTGAAAATCGATTAATCGATTAAATTGATTAATCAATTAAATTGAATTATCGATTAATCGATTTTTATTTTCGATTAATCGATTATTTTTGATTATTCAATAAATTGATTAATCGAGAATAATCGATTATTTTAAATAATTGCCCATAGTCTACCCTTGTTGCAAATTTCATCTTCATTGGTCAAGTAGTTTTCGTGATAAATCACTGTATAAATAAATGAATAAGTGAGTGAAATATACATATGTATATTAGACCATATTACTTTTTTTTATTTTATTAATTTAGATTAAAATCGTATTTTTCTCAATGTAATTGTATCTTATTTAGAGTGGGAAAAATCGAATAATCGATTATCAATCGATTAATCGATTATCAGTCGATTAATCAATTAATCAATTGGCCGATTATAATTTTTTCTTATAATCGAAAATCGATTAATCGATTATCTGACATTAATCGATCATTTTCGATTTATGGATTATTATTTTCGATTAATCGATTATTTTCGATTAATCGATTAATTTTGATTAATGGATTATTTTTGATTAATCGATTATTTTCGATTAATCGAATATAATCGACTATTTTAAATATTCGATAATCGATTATTTATTTTGATAATCGCCCAGCCCTAATTATGATATGGTAATCCGTTGACAGATATTTTCAAAATATTTTAGCAATAATTTTACTGAAATTTGTTTTAAGTGTCAAACACAAATCATGTACTATTACCCAAAATCCTATCATTTATCAAACTTCTGGAGGTAGTTTAAGCCATAAATTTTACTGGAATTCTTGTATGTAAAAAAGGGCTTTTTCGCAATATAATCATTACAAACTGGGCTTAAGACCTCCCAAAATCATCCCTTGATTTCAAACACAACTAAGTTGGTATAAATCGACCAATTTTAACGGCAAAAGTCCATCATGTACACTGAATTATTTAATTAATTTTATGTCTTTCGTTTCGTACACGGACCTTGTAACGATCCAAATAACCAACCAGATAAATACCATATTGAAAATTATTAAAATTTTGTTTATAACTTCTGCGTAATGATAATTTAGACAAATTCAAAAGCCCTTAGTTCTGGTCGGTATGTTCGTTCTGGTTAGTTAAAGCGGTTTTTTAGTTTCCCCAATTATATTTCAGACGTTATTAATCACTAAAAGTAGGAACAGTAAACTTTTCTGTTTAGGCCGCCATTCTGCCATGACTTAATCAAACCTAGGGATAATTGAGACAAATTTAAATGCCCTTAGTTCTGGTCGGTCATGGTTAGTTCTGGTTAGTTAAAGCGGATTTTTATTTTCCCCAATTATATTTCAGACTTGATAAATTACTAAAGGTAGAAACAGTAAACTTTTCCGTTTAGGTATATAGTTAAAACATATATTAATATTAGATTATTTTAATATCACTATTATCCAAATAAATATTTTATATCTTTGAATTTTATATCTAAGCAATAAATATTTTAATATTTAGTTAAAAAATTAGTTTTAATTCATTTTACCATATTTTATGAACCATCAGAGACAGGAACCTACCTCAGTTTTTGGTGTACGAAACGAGATATCGAAAACTGAATACTTAATTTTGTGTAGGAAATAAGAATATTTGGGGGAAATTTTTAAGGTGTACACAACGCGAGTGTACGAAACAAGAATAAATCTTTTGTTCTTTACAGTTTATTTTGGAAATTAAGTTTATAACATCCTATACTGGATTACTATTACCTATATTTCTTTAAAACAAAAGATGTTTTTTTAACACCTATTATAAGCGAAAATTTATATCTTGTGATAAATCTATAAACGTTTGATTTATTCAATAAAACGTATAATTAACAAAAATTATGGTTCCTCCCAACGCAACGCAACGGTTATAAATCGCCATGTTTTAAGCGGGCTAGCATTAAAAAAATATTAAAATGATTTAACTTTATTCTAGGGTATAATTTTGTTTTCACTTCGTTACATAAGACCAAGAGTTTTGGGGTAAGCAAATGATTTATGCCTGTTTTACTGGATGTTTTTGGTAGACGAGAAATATTGACAGTGATGTAGGTCAAAAGTTGACCTGACTTATATTTAGTTAGGAATATAACTACCGGGTGGCAGTAAAACATTTTGGTATAGGAATCGGCACCCAGACAAATTTTATTGGTTGATATGCTTTCGTTTCGCCAATTAATGAAAAGTGCCGAAATCAGTTAAAGAATGTTAGACGGTGCTGAGCCACAGATCAAAATTTTACCATGCAGTATGTGCGGTTTATCAATGCAGTCTTGCAGTACTCTGTGAGTCCTTGCCGTTATAATTATTTTTAATTCATTGTTTGCCTTGGCATCACAGTAAATGACTAAAGAGTAAATTTTTGTTAATCAAATAAGGATTTTACGCTGTTTGCCAGCAATACATGTGCTGACTAGTAATATCAGGGAATGACGAATTTTAGTGTTTGTCGAAGGAAGTTAGTTGTGGTTAGTTGTGGTTAGTTCTGGTTAGTAAATACTATCCCAATTTCAGAACAATATCTTTGTAAATAAGAAGTATAGTATGTCTCAAAGTATACCGTGTAAGCTCTTGCCTTCATTTATGGATTATACCTGCCGACAGCAATAAAACTGCGGATCGGTAGGTATTAAAGGACAGAACATTAGGGACGGACTTTAATAATATAAAGATTTATAATTTATTGTTTATTTGGTAAGTACAATCTTAAAATTACATTAAGAAATTAAATATATGCAAAGTTTTAATAAATTTATAACTGCATTATCTATACATAATTACATTTTTAATCTAAATATCTAAATCTAATTCTGTTTTACTATCAGAGTCATCATTGAGATTAATTACAATAGGATTTATGTTGTTTTGGATAGAAATGTAAGAGTCCTCAATTTTTATAATGTGCTGTAGTGAATTTTTCCAGCTCTCAACTGGTATGTTAGTAATTACATTTTTATCAAATTTATAACACTGGGACTTAAAGTAGGTGTAACATTTTCTGCTCTGATCTTTGATTTTACTTGGTTCCACAAAAGCTCTATGGGGTTAAACATACAGTGATACGGAGGAAGCCGTAAGACAGTATGCACAGCCTGTTCAGCCAAATTATCATATACATATTGTTTTTTAATTGCATATGAATTTGGAACTTTCAAAAGATGCGTTTTTTGTAACTGAATTCAAAATAAATATCCTTTTTAACAAAAAATTCCTGGATTTCAGTTTTTGAACTTGATAAAGTTTGTGCCTTGTGTAGCAGACGGCTGTGGTAGCTTGCGTTATCCATGACAATAACACTGTTGTTTGGAATATTTTTTAAAAGATAATTTTAAAACCAGTTTTCAAAAATTTCTGCACTTGTATCCTCATAATAATCCAAGCTAGAATCCTTAATATTCTTTGCAGACAACAGCAAGCAGTTTGGGACAAATCCGTCTTCTGAACCAGCGTGTATTATGGTAAAGCGGTAAGCGTTTTCCTTTATTTGAAGGTGCTTTCGTCTGACAGTTTTGACTGGAATCAACCCATCCTTTGGATACTGTGTCGTGTGTATCGAACCATGTTTCATCAAGGTAAATTATGGATCTGTTTTCTAACCAATATCTTTTAATTTCTTGAAGGTAATTAAATCTCTAAGTGCGTAATCTGTGCGATTCCATTACCACTTGTCTTTTGTCTATTTTGCGGTATATAAATCCCATTTTACAAACAACTCTATGGAGGGTGGCACGGCTAATATTTATATTGGTTTCGTCTTCGTCTAGCTTCTTTTTCAGTTTATCCAAGGTAGGAATAACTCCACTTTCATAAAGACAATATATTTTCCTTCTTATTAGGTCCTGATCACTATTGTCTATACGGTGAGATTGAAAATCACTACGTTATTTTCTTTGGTTCAATTCTTCACTAATAATAATATCCCTTATCGATGATATTGGGGTTTTTGTAAGTAGACAGGTTTCTTTTAAAGCTTCTTGTTTAATTAGACCTCTACTGATTAAAGTTTCATACACATTTTTCTCAACCTGTTTTGCATCTAATGACAAATGATTTTAACGCGACATAGTTATATTCTCGTAAAACAACTTTTTCGAAACGCACAGTAAAAAGGGTTATTCAACACTGCCACTAAAATATTAGCCAAAATATTTATATGCCCTAATGGTTAATACTCAAGAAATACCTGGCCCACCCCTGCCCTTATGAACAAATGGGTTTACCAATAACAATAGGTAATAAAATCGTTAAAGGATTATTGGGGTATGGTCCGTCAAAAGCCATAACGATATACTTTGAAACAGACTATACTTATTAGGAAAACCAATACATTCGTGTACGACTATGAAATTTCCTGGACCAGGCGCCAGCCGAGACCCGCTACCATAAGAGAATATTAATTTTATTGTCAGACTTGACAAGAATGCGACAAAAAAGAAAACCATTAATTTTTTAAAAACATTTTAAATTATCAATACTTCATATTGTCTAGTCTTGTGATGGCAAGACCAAAAAATACGTATTATCTAGTCATGCCATTGACTTTTTAATCTAACACATTTGGCATGTTCAAAATCATTTGTGGAATTATACTATGCAATATATGCGTTAACATTAAGTGTTCTGTTCTTTATTACTTCTAGAATTCAGCAATACGAAATTTAGCAGTATGATCTATAACTAATTTTAAAGTAGAATTATTTCAAGGCGGTTGGGAAACTTGATACATTATTTTTTGTAGTAACGCAGGCTAATTACAAAGGCGGAAAAATAGAGTAATAAAATTGTATTTTTAATATTTATATATGCACAGGATAACCTTCCAAGCTAAAAAGCTCATAAAAGTATCCAAAGCGAACATGATTTCTATAATGGTACCAAAAGGAACCAACAAAATACATAATAAAAAATTTGACTTTGATTTATTTGATGAGTTTACGGACAATACTGACAGACACCAATCGTTTAACTTTTTTTGAACTCCCGGTTGTAATAGCTTAACGACAATCATCAGTCGACAAAGAGAAGTCTTAAAGATGATTCAAATCTTGACGCTATAAAATAGGTAATAGGTAATGGCCATTTATGGCTATAATTCCTAAAATGAAAGGAGTTTTGGCATACATACAGCTTAGTTATTTCAACCAAAGGTTTTTTAATCTATTTTTATTTTTTAACAATCTAACAATTTTGTTATTATTCCACTTTGGGCTTATGACAAGCATAGACGTATTATCAAAATTGCCTGGGAAATATTCCCCGACACATTTATTTGCCGCGCAATGGAAAGGCTCAGAGGCTAACTAACTCAAACTAGGGAATTTCCTTAAGAATAGAGGTCCTAAAAGAAAATGTTTTTTATTAATTATAATTTAACTTTTTTATAATTATTTTTTAACATATAAATATATTATTTTAGGTGGATTAAATAATTAGGAATAAAATAACCTTTTTAATTTTAAATTACAAAATTATGATATTTTAGTACTAGTAAATTTATTATTGATATTTTAATTTTAATAATAAAATAGGTAAATAACAGTATAATTTTACGCCAATATTGTTTAATTTATTATTAATTATAAGGAGCCTTCCATAAATTACGTTACACCTTAAGGAGGGGGTGTAGAGGATTGTTACATTGTGTGACAAGGGGTATTGGGGGAAGTCATCAGCTATATGACATCATATGTAAAAATCTAAATTATTAAAACGCAAAACGTAAATGTTTCATTCTATGTACATAATAACGTATGTTATTAAAATCCTTACAAACAAACGTAACTTACTTTGGAACTACCCTAAAAAAATCGGTAATATGTTTTTGTTTTTTTGACTCCAAATCTTTTAAGGAATTTCTCTTTAGTTCAAAAAGGGTAATTAATTTGGTTTCTGGAATATTGTTTTCTGATGCTAATTTATTACAATATTAAATTTTAACTTTAGGCAAACTTTATGTGTTTAACTTTTTCCCTTTGCAAATCATCAAAGTCAATCTTAAAATTTTTAATTTTTGTACGTCATTTAAAATTTCAGCCCAAAGGAAATTAAACGTTGTCTGTCGGTTAAAAATAAGAAAAAAAGTAAATCAAAAAGATTACTTTTTTATTGATATTTCCCCTTTCAAATTTTACAGTTGGAAGATATTTCCTAAGATTTCTTTAAAGACAAAAGCTTCTTACTTCATTGAAAAATTTCGTTTTTGGAATTTTTTCGGAAAATTTTTTTAATAAATTTAATTGCTAATTGCTTGCCCAGGACAAATGTTTTCTTGTTTATCTTTCCACGTTTCCAAAGCTCAACCTCCTGGATGGACGGCGCATTATTTCGCGTATCGACTTTTAAGACGTAAGTCTCAGATTTACTTTGTACCATGCTTCTTGTACGGAAATATGTGCCTATAAGATTAAAATGCTTTTATTTAAATTTTGTTTTGGAGTGTCATTCGATTTTGCTAAATTCTTTGTTAGAGGAATGTTCCACTTCATGCCAAACACCTCCTGGACGGACAGCAAGTTAAAAACTATTGTGCACGCGCGTAGACTGTCCGGATTAAAAAGAAGCGTCCGGATTATGACTTTTAAAAATTAGTGTCCGGAGTACTGAATGTCAAGAATTAAATGTGTCCGGTCTATAGAGGTTACACTGTAATTTAAAAATGTCTTATTATTGTTAAATTTATGCTGTTTAATTTTATTATTAATTTGGGTATTTGTCTTTTCCAGAAAAAAAAATGTCGACTCTTAATTATAAATTTATCTGAAATTGTTACCATTAAATAAATATTATTATAATTTTACACGTAATTCTGATATAAAACAAGTTAATAGTTGAACGGTTTTTATTTTACACAAAAAAGTGTTGCATTTGACCTACAAATTAATGTGAAGCTGGTATTGTCAGATTTAAAATCAATATTTAAATTATTAAAAAATAATAGGCTGGCTGAAAATGGTTTTACAAAAACTGGTAAATAAAATAAAATTATGTGCAAAACTGCTATTTTTAATTTTGGTATTAGTAGTGTTGTTGGCTATTCTTGGTTTCATAAAAAAAACAATTGTCCATTTTTACCTGTAAACAAGTTTTCTACTAGCGTGTGGAAAGCAGCACTTTTCCGCACGCAATTTAGTTTGGAAAGTGTCACTTTCCGCACTAGTGCGGAAAAGTAAACCCTTGCAAATTTCCCACTTAAACAGGTACTTAAAATGTTTTTAATTCTGAAGTTTGACTTAGTATAATTCTATTATTGGCATAGTATTCTTTTATTTGTACAAATTAGGTGTAAAATCAACGAAATATTCACTAAAAATAATTAATATTGTTTTAAAAACATTGTTTCAAACATCCTGGTATATATTAAACTTGCTTGTCAGATTTTCAGTTTTGACCGGTGCTGGTGTCCATATTATAAAAAATCAAAGTCATTAAAAGTCATCGATAATTAAAAGTGTCTTTAGTACATTCTGATTTTGAATAAAAAACGTTTTCCATGGAGTCTTCTGACGAGGAATTACCTGAATCCATTCTCAAAGCAGCAAGGATTTGGCGTTATTATTGTATGGAATGACGTTTATAAAAAAATGTCGTTATAGTTATAAGCGATGACGTTTTTTCAGCTAAGCGTGTGACAAGGGTAAACAATTACATTCGTTACTCTGTAGGACAGTCTCTAATAACGTAGATATTTTTTCTTTCAAACGAAAGGTTTTACTTTTTGGGGGATAAAAGGGGGGCGGCCATTTTTTGGAAAAAAAGGTTTGTCGTGTAATTATTTTAAATTCCTTTCTGTTCAACATTTTTAATTTAAATTAACAATTTTTAAAAGAAATACGGTTTTAAATTTTTTAACCGTTCAAATTGTTTTTTAAAAAATTGTTAATTTCTGTCCATTGCACCTTTTAAAATTTTTAATTTTTTAAAGGTTTAAACCTTAATTTTTAAATTTTAAAATTGAAAAAGGACCAAATGGCGGATTCAGATTCCCCCTTTTTCCAGCCCTTAAAAATACCTAAACTTAAACGTTTTCTTGTTCTCAAAAAATTTTGGGTTTTTTTGGGTTTTCATAGAAAGAACCATCAAAAACCCCGATTTTTAAAAAAATTTGAATTGTTTTTCGGATTAAGGAAAAAGTTTATTAAAAAAAAACATTTTTAGGGAAGTTTAATTTTTAAAAAACCAACAGTGTTAAATTAAAGCCTTATAAAGGGGGGGCCGAAAGAAATATCGAATAACAATTTGAGAAAAAAAAACTCTTTAAAAAATTTTTGGGCTAAAAAAAAGGGTTAAAATTTTTGGGTTTAATTTTTATTAATTTCTTTTCCGGTATTTAATACCTTTCTAATACAAACGTTTTAAAGAGGAAATTTTAATCAATAATTTAAAAATTTTAAATGTAACCTAAAAAACAAGGGAATTAAAACAAATCACTTCCTTTTTTAAAAACTGCAGTTTAAGTTAGGTAACAGGTTATTTGAATCTTTTTCTTGTGTTTTAAATAGTAATAAGGTTTAAAAAATTTTGTTCCACCTTTTCTTTAATACCGTGAAAATTTTTAACAATTTAAAAATAAAGAAAAAAAAATTTTAAAACTGTTAATTCAAGTATTATTCCTCCAATTTCTTTTCAATTGCTCAAATGCACAATTACTTTTAATATTAATCCCAGGGTTCTTTTTCGTTATATTTTGCTGGGAAAAAATTTTTTTTTAAAAGTAGTGAAAAAAAATTCTTACGTAACAATACTGATTATTATTGTGCCTTTTAAACTTTAAGCCATTATAAGTGTAGATTAAGATTAACGCTGGCCCACGCGAATATTCCCTTTTAAACAAAAAGTCCATCTTCTCTGCCTATTTTAGTCTTTAGTCACATACGCTTGTAGCTTTGTGTAAGCCCACGGCTAAAACCCAAAACACGATTAAAGTTGCACAATAATAAAAATAATTGGAGATTAAACGGAACAAGCAATAAAAATTATTCGTTAAAAACAGTGTGGGAGGATTAAGTATTTATTTATGTTTATCATGAGAACTAATAATCATTATTTTTATTTATTATTTTTTTACCAAAAAATAACGTTTTGAGTTGTACATTATTGTAATTATTAGCATTAGTGGCGCCAGTGTTAATTCCTTTTTTATAATAATTGTATTATAATAACTTAATGTTATGTGTTTATGGTGTACGGTTTCCACACTAAACTTTGCATTAAATGGGATTTTTTTATTATTATATATGAAAAAGGTATTGCAGTTAGTATTTACTTCTCCAAAAATAAAAAATAATTTATTTGAGAGCAGTTAAGACATGTTAAATGTGGGACAAAATACCCAAAAAAAACACCTAAATAATTGATTTTTACAAGAAACGCACAAATGCTTTTTAGTCACTTCGGTAATGTTTTTAAAATCAGTCGAAAATGTGTTTTGCTAAAAATAGTTGAACCTTGAAAATATAGGCGATGCTCATGCGATTCCGAATGCAAAACTGAGAAAGAGATTTTAAGGAGTTTTTCTTCCAATGTTATTAATAAAAACAAAATAAAAAAGCCATTTCGATGTTTGCTGATAACTTAAAAACCAATAGATAGCGGAAGTTGCAAAAAAGATCCTTGAGATATTATAAATAATGGAGATAGAACTCCCGGAGTTCTATCTCTATTATTTATAATATTAATTTAACACTGAAAATGGGTCTCCGTGCAACATTTTTGGTTGCGCGCTCAGCGTCAAAACCGAGTACAGGGTCTTTGATTATATTTACGTGGCTTCTGGAGCCTTTATTTTGAAGCGAAAAAAAATTTTTTTATAAAAAATTTTGGTTTTTTCCTTTTTTTTAAATTATATAAAAAAATTAATAAAAAAAAAATATATACTTAATTCCGGAAAATATATATTATAGTACAATAAAAATCTTTTATATAATTGTAGTTTATATATTATCTTGAATATATCAGTAATATATGATATATATATATATATATATACATATCAACTTTTTAATGAAAATTATATTATGCTAAATATAAAATTTTATATAATATATATATATATATATATATATACATTAATGATATTTGGATAAACTATTTTTGGGAAATTTAAGCTTAAAATATAAATAAATTGAAAAAAACATCATTTAGTATCCAGAAACTGTGAAAACAATAAAATTGATTTAATAAATTTGACGAATTGATATTGTAAACAGTTGAAATTTATCAATTTAACTATTAAAAGTAGTTTAGTTAAAAGTTGATTGCTTTTTGTCGATGGGCTATTCGGAAGAACAAAAAATCCTATTATGCGTCTTTTTTATGTAACAATAATAATGTGACGACAGTGCAAAGGGAATATTACCTATTATATCCTTAACAACGGGTACCATCTGTAGATACTATTAAATACATAGTAAGAAAGTTTATTGAACGAAAATTTAAATTAAATAGAAAAGGACTGCAACACTAATAAAACAAGTTTTGGATATCCTCGTTTTTCAGAATAATTTTATACTTTTTTTATTGGAATAGCACTAAATATTTTTAATAATTTTAGAAAATCCTGAAATAATCTCGGATGCGGCATCTGAACATTATAAATTTTATAATAAAGATTATAAAATTTATTTAACCTTAAAGTTTACAAATTTTATTCTTATAAATTTATGTCCGTTCAGAATCTTCCTAACAAAAATACAGGACCGACCTAAGTATGCACTGGAAATAGCTAGGTTTTGCAGCAGAATCCAAAGTTTTGAAATAAAATTCTATTCACCGACAAGTCTTTCTTCACTTTAGCAGAAAAGGTTTAATCACAAAAATAAACATTATTGGTCAGAGAAAACCCTCACCAAATTCACAACATAACGATTTTACTGTTTCCATGGCTTTTTTGATACTAATATGAAACTTTTTGTAATTCATTAATAATTTTACCTAAAATATCTTAAAAACAGTTCAATCAAATATCATCAATGTATATATATTTGAAATCAGAAAAAAAAGATCTTTCGTTGTAGCGATAATCTACAGGGTGTTTTATTTAAAAGTTGAAGTTGCCTATATTTTTCCATTTTTTATTGCGATATTTTTTTACTGATAATTTCAAAGATAATAGGGAAATAATCCTATAATTTTATAAAAAACTTTTTTCTGTCTTCAAAAATAAGGTTCCAGAAAGCCACGTAAATATAATCAAAATCCTGTACCCACACTAAATATTTTTGGGGTATTAAATATTAATAGAAAAATTTTACAAAATTATGGTGTATTAAGAACACTTCAAAAAATTGATTCCCGTTGAATATTTAACCTAATAATTGTCATATAATTTGTTTGCTATGTGACATGATAACGCCATAAAAGATTTAAAAAAATAATTCTTTGTATATAATAATTTTTAAACTTTGACAAAAAATAAAAAATCAGATTAATATTGTCAAAGTTATAAAGTTATTATGAACAAAGCATTAATTTTTTTAAAACTTTTATCCGACAAATATTCAAACTTTTTTTAATATACAATGAAGACGAAAGTTCAAAACAATTTTTTAACTTATTAAAAAATTACCTTTAAGTTAAATTTTAACGGGTATAAATTCTTTAAAGTGTTCTAAATACACCAAAATTTTTAAAATTTTTTAATTAATATTTTATACCCTAAAAAAAATATTTAGTGTGGCGTACTCGGTTTTGACGCCGGAGGCCCATTTTCAGCGTTAAATTAAAATTATAAATAATGGAAATAGAACTCCGAAAGTTGAAATTTTTTATCGGAAATTTCCTCCTCTTCAAGGATAATTTTTAAAATTTCCGCTATCCCGTATGGTTTTTGAGTTACCATCAAAAATCGAAATGGCTTTTTATTTCGTTTTTTGTTAATAACAATTGCAATTTTTATTGACAGAAAAAATCATCAAAACGCCTTTTTCAGATTTGCATTCCGCGTCGAATGAGCTATCGCTTATATTTTTCAAAGCTTTTTAACTATTTTTTGCATGAAACACACTTCTTGACTAGACAATTTGAAAATAACTAGCAAAGTCGCGGAAACGTACAATAAAGAAAAATTAAAAACTGAATTTTATGCTGAAAATGGTCCTTGAAGAATAGTGTTGTTTTACAGAAAAATCCAGTAATAAAATTGACAAATAACTTAATGTTAATATTTTTTAGGTCAGACCTTTATTTAGACAAACTATGTTTAGCGATAATAATGAACAATTACACTAAATTTATATTTATGATTATGACTATATAATAACTAAAAAACTATAAATAAAAAATCCTTCAAACATTGCTTTGAGAATACTGTCTACCTACAAAAACTCCAGTATCATCGATAAGGGATATTATTATTAGTGAAGAATTGAACAAAAGAAAAAACGTAGTGATTTTCAATCTCACCGTATAGACAATAGTGATTAGGACCTTATTAGAAGGAAATATATTATCTTTATGAAAGCGGAGTTGTTCCTACCTTGGATATACTAAAAAAGAAGCTAGACGAAGACGAAACCAATATAAATATTAGCCGTGCCACCCTTCATAGAGTTGTTTGTAAAATGGGATTTAAATACCGCAAAATAGACAAAAGACAAGTAGTAATGGAATCGCACAGATTACGCACTTGGAGATTTAATTACCTTTAAGAAATTAAAAGGTAAAGTTTAGAAAACAGATCCATAATTTACCTTGATGAAACATGGTTCAATACACACGACACAGTATCCAAAGGATGGGTTGATTCCAGTCAAAACTGTCAGACGAAAGCACCTTCAAATAAAGGAAAACGCATTACCATAATACACGCTAGTTCAGATTTGTCCTAAACGGTTTGTTGTTGTCTCCAAAGAATATTAGGGATTCTAGCTTGGATTATCATAAGGATACAATTGCAAAACTTTTTGAAAACTGGTTTCAAAATTATATTTTAAAAATATTCCAAACAACAGTATTATTGTCATGGATAACGCAAGCTACCACAGCCGTCCGCTACACAAGCTTCATCAAGTTCAAAAACTGAGATCCAGGAATATTTGTTAGAAAATGATATTTATTTTGAATTCAGTTACAAAAAAGCGCACCTTTTGTGAGTCCTAAATTCATATGCAATTAAAAAACAATACGTATGTGATAATTTGGCTGAACAGGCTGGGTATACTGTCTTACGTCTTCCTTCGTATCACTGTATGTTTAACCCCATAGAGCATTTGTGGAACCAAGTAAAATCAAAGATCAGAGCAGTAAATGTTACACCTACTTTAAGTCCCAGTGTTATAAATTTGATAAAAAATGTAATTGCTAACATGGCAGTTGATAGCTGGAAAAATTCAGTACAGCACATTATAAAAATTGAGGACTCTTACATTTCTATACAAAACAACATAAATTCTATTGTAATTAATCTCAATGATGACTGATAGTATAACAGAATTAGATTTAGATATTTAGATTAAAAATGTTATTATGTATAGATAATATAGTTATAAATTTATTAAAAGACTGTATATATTTAATTTCTTAATGTAATTTTAAGATTATACCTACCAAGATAAACAATAAATTATAAATCTTTATATTATTAGAGTTCGTCCCTAATGTTCTGTCCTTTAATACCTACTGATTCGCAGTTTTATTGTTGTCGGCAGGTATAATCCCTAAATGAAGGCAAAAGCTAACACGGTATACTTTGAGACAAACGATATATACAAATATTATTAAGTAGGTTGGCATCATGGGATTTCTGAGACCGGTGATGTCACAGCGGTAAACCGAGTTTTTGCTAGACTTTTACTTTTGATTATTTTTTATAGCGAAACAAGGTATCTTTTCTCCAAACAAGGTATACAGAACATTCTTGGGTGGTATTAAAAACATTTTAGTACTCTTAAGAAAAAATATTAAGCTTGACTATTGTATCAATATAACAGCCCCATTTTATTTCGTGTATAGACAAACCAGCAGATTTGCTTTGAGTGACAGGTAACGCCAGGCATTTTTATTGACCATCATTAGTAATCATCAAGAGTACAAATCAATGGCCAATGTGAAATCAGCCTAAAAACTCGTGTCAATACACGGGTATTTGGAACGCCTATACGTGAAAGAATTCTTACACGAACCGTGACCGTTGGAAAATGACTGGTTTATTTTATTAAATATAATGGTACTTTACACAAAATTTCGTTAATATTAAATACTAAACAGCATTTCGAGTATTTAGTAAATAATAATTAATTAAAAAAATAAAATATTTTTAGCAACCAAGAATGTCTAGAATGGAAATTTTGATCTTTTTCTATAATTTGTGTAACCAATTATATCTTTAAAAGAGTGCTATTTACTTGATTAAATACAATATTGGTTTTTCTACGAATCAAGTAAGAGACCGAAAATCTAAACCAAAAAATTTTAAGGTGTTTCGTACATTAATACAATCTTTTGATTTAAATTACCATAAGAATAGATCATTAGGGTCAAAGTCAAAGACCCCCAGGGAATTTTACCAAAAAAATTAAATACAAGAATTTTTTTCTAAAAGTTGAAAATTTAAAAGGACCTTTTGAGATTTTTTGTAAGTTTAAAAAGGAAACCCCTTTCAAAAAAACCTTTTCAAAAGGTTACCTATTTGTGTTAAATTATTTTGGGGAAAAAGTGACACCCCTCCTCAAATTCAAAATCATAACATACTATTAATAAGGTCAACCACTCCTTATTTGGTGTAAAAAATATTTTATGAATATTTAATTGCTGTTTACCTGGTAACACATTGAAAATCTAACTCAAAACTAGGTTTTTTGAGTTAAGTCACTTTTTTCCGGAGTGACGATATGTGATAAATTAAAATACGAAAAAAATTTGCTACTTTAGTAAATACCAAAATATTGTCTTTATTGTTATTTACAATATACATTGTAACTTATTAGAATCGAGTCCCCCAATGTAATTCCTAGTAAAAACATGAATCATTTTAAAACAGACATCTGAGATTTCCTGAAAAAAAAGTTGCCGTTAAAGACCTGACTTTAGTGCCACCAATAAAGTGCGGTCCTTAACAAAAGTTAAAAGTAACAGTAGGAGTTAAATAGACCACCCTTAACCGTCAATATAGAGAACAAATATTTACAGAAAATGTTTGATTTTAGATAACTTGTCGGTCTTTTTGAGTAAGGTGCTTTGAGAAGTAATAAATGAGTAGGTGTGTAATAAATTTATTTAATTTTCGGAATCAGCTACTTAGGTGGTTCTTCTTGTAGTATTTAGCGATTCAGAAGAACTTACACCCAAGTATGGTTTTTGATGCAACTTAAAATCTTTATATTTAAAGGCTTATCATACTTTAATTCTTTTCTAAAATTATTTACACTTAATTGTAACAAAATAATCTCAGAATTTTTTAAATTTTATTTCAAAATTTTAACAACGTAAGCTGGCCATCGAAACGTAGATAAGTATTTAGATTTATGGGTTTTTCTGGTTTTTGTTTTTGTCTCAGGCAATCTGCGCGTTCATTGGAGCAAATAATTCCAAAAGCAAATTTAGTGTAATGCAATAGGGTATTTTCAAATTCAATTGATAATTTTTGTGTGTAAAAATTAAGTAGAAACACAATTAAGCAAAACCTGCTAAATAACACGGAAAAAAAACAAACCCCTTACTTTTCTATTTAAGGGTTTTAAATTTTCATTGTAATTTAAATAGCCCGCCATTTCCCCCAACCAATCAAATTCAACATGGATGCCAAGTCTGTTTAGGAACTATCGATATCGACAATCGTATCGATTTTAACGAAATCTAAAATGCAGAAATGCTTTTAGACTTTACACTAAAACACAGCCAGACTACCTAAATAGTTTCAATTGGAATAAAACATAAAAATTTACATTAAAAAGGTTTTCACAACAATAAAGATATGTCCTTTGGGCATTTTCTCAATACCCACAGCAGCACACCAGGCTTTTCTCCTATCGTCTTGTTTTGGAAGAAAAGAATATTTTTGAAGATCCTAAACTAGGCCGGCTTCTGGTTTCGCAAATAATAACAATACACTTTTTTCATTTGAATAAAATAACGGAAATTTTCTCGTAAAACGGTTCATATCAAGGAAAGTTTGGCGATAATAATAACTATAGTAATAAATTGGAATATTTGGAAAGAACACACACTATTTACAAATTAGAAATTATTAATAAATATTAGAGGTTACAGGTTATACGGTTGACATTGACAATATGACAATTGACGGGGAAAAGCCAACTTTGTAGATTTTATCGATATTTGATGACAGGCGTATCGGATAACAAAAGCTGACAACAAAGCAGGGAAAATTTCCCCCAATAGAAAATTTGGGCGTGACGTCACGGGCCTACAAAACCCAAAATTAAAATTAATTTTAAGGCGTTTCCGGAGGCCAAAAAAATCGGGAAAAATATTTTTGGCCTTTATTTCATGTGGCTTTTCAATAAGCTAATAAAAAAATCATGAAAAACGCCTATTAAACAAACATAGATACTAAAAATTATAAATATCATTATTAACTGAGATACCTTGGACAGTGTAAATTTATTTAAGTATTTGGGCCTATCTTTTAATTTATTTTAAACAATTTACTCCTAAAATTGCATCACGAAAATGTTACTTTAAGAGAACTAGTAATTATTTAACTTTTTAATCTAAACAAATTGTTTATAATACACTTTTTTTACTTTAGTTTTTTTTGTTCCACCATTTTTTATAACAAAAATAAAGGTTGTATATTTTTCAAAATAATAATAATAATAATAATAATAATAAAATAATCTTTATTTGTACTTGCATAAAGCAGCCATTATGAATGGATGTACACGTCACGTATCTAAATCTAATAAAAAACACAAATAGTAATATAAGTGCAATTACACACATATAAATACCACAGTCTTAAAAAATAAAATTACATTCCTTATAAATTCTAGACCTAAACACACAATAAGCTGTAAAGTTAAAGAAGAGAGATCAACATACATAATATAAATAACGCAATACCGATATGTACAGTACAGTGAGTCGTACAATATAGAATAAGAATATATAGTTAAAATATTGTCAAGAAGTCGAAACATTATCATCATTCAAAAACTCGGAGACTGAGTAATAGCTTTTTCAACCAGAAATGATTTTATTTTGGTTTAAATTTTTGTGTTCAATGCAGTTATATTTTTGGGATTTTGTTATACAATAGTACACCCGTATAATCTGGTGATTTTTCAAATTTAGTTGTTTGTGTTTGATGATAGTTACCTTGTTAGCATTTCTGGTTGAATAATTATGAAAGAATGAATTTGTCAAAACTTGCTTGTTCACCTTTATATACATTAAAGTCTAAAAATATATACACATGGGAACGTCATTTTTTTTTTTAAACGAAAGACTGGTCTGCAACTTTCTGTGGGCCTCAAATTAAAAATGAGGCGAATGATTCGCTTTTGGCACAAAAATATTCTGTCAGAGTCCATTGAGTTTCCCCAAAAGAACAACATTGTAGTTGAGATGGGAATACACCAACGAGTAATAGACATTTAGGAGAGATTCTTGGTCAAGTATGTCCTTCAGCTGGACAAGGGCAAAAGGCAGTGTTACATTTTTGGATATATAGTCTATGTGCGACTGCCATGTTAAGAATTGGTCCCGTACAAATCCAAGAATTTGCAGCAGCTGGAGGCCTGTAGAAAGTCAATCTCGGTGGTCGCGATTAATTCTACATTTAAAATTAACATAGACAGTCTTTTCTAGATTTAATATTAAATTGTTTTTCTTACACCAGTTATCGAAATCATCAATGACACCTTTTACCAACACACGGAGTTCGTCAGGATTCCGAGCCTTTTTAATATAATTTGGCATTTCATTAATAAATAATAGAAATAACAGTGGTCCCAGCACGGAGCCCTGGGGCACCCCTATGTCAATATCCATCTGGTCAGACATGTTACTTTCAATCTGAACAAAAAATTTTCGGTCTGTAAGATATGAGGACAAGACATTTAACATTTCACCTCTTACTCCATATGCCGCCAATTTTTCCAATATGAAACCAATGTCCAAGCTGTCAAATGCACGAGACTACAATGCGTATTATATTAAATACAGATAAATATGCAAAAAATAATGTCATGTTAAATCAATTAGAACGGTTAAAATGTTTAAAATTTAACATCATTTTTAGTTTTTATTTATTTTGTTTTTTTTTTTTGAAGTTCTACATAATTTATTCATATTTTTTTCTTTAAAAATTCATCAGAAGTTATATGCGTTATTTATTTTTTATTAAGATCCTATCGAGTAAAATAAGTTGGATACCTCGATCAAATTAGAAATAACATAAGGTAATTTAAAACAAATTTAGAGAAAATTTATTTACAAAACGAAATGCAAAAAACACTTACCTATTAATGTTTGAAAAGTCTAATAATTTTTAAATATTTTGCAATTTATTAATTTAATATGTAACAGAATGCTAAATGCGATTAACGTAAAAATTTGCACAGGGGTCATGGGCCGATGACAATACAATAATCTTATAGTAACTAGGATCATCAGGATAAAAATATATTTCTTTGTCAAAATGACAATCTCGCGCATTCGCCATACAAGAACAAAATATCACAAAACGCTTCCTACAAGGTTACTGGCAACAGAAGAAATATTCTTAAAAAAAGGGTTTTCCACTCATCCTCATGTTGGGTTATCTGGGAGGTTTTCCTTTTTTATGTGGAATTTTGTTATGATCCGTTGACCATAATAGTTTTATTGACAAATATAAGATATCTAAAAATAGAGGCTCTGGATTAAGATTACTTTTGATGTTGTTTTGAGACTAAAAAATAATAAAATTAATTTTTTCTAAATCTTATTTTAAATTAATTGTTCATAATTAAATTTATAAAACTTTCTACCACTGTAACACAAACTCTTTATACTTAAAAATTATTTTCTACTTTTAGTTGTGGTTAGTGGTGGTTAGTTGTGGTTAGCTACATAATCATAAATTTCTAAAAAATATATTTTTGATGTATTATGGTATGCAGACTTATAAAGGTCTTGAAAATAGTTCTTTCTTGTCCAGCCTTTATTAATGTCGGAAAGAATAGCAATTTTAATTTTAAAGGTTATTTAATTTAATTTATACAAGGTTATAAGGTCTTTTCTAAAGGAATTAATGTCTAAATATTCTTTAGTTATCATAGGTAAATTTGTATTAAATTTAATTGCTCTGTTGTTAATAGTACAGAACTCTAATTTATAATAAAGACACTTTTAAAAATCCCGTATAAATTTTCATTATAGATTTTTGCGTAAATTTAAAGAAAAAAAAAACGTGTAACATCTAAATATATTTTCGACATAGTCTTTAAAAAACATTTAGCTTATGGTAACACTTCTGGTATAAAAATCAGAACACCCACCCTTCTTTTCTATCACAGATACTTGAAATGGAGACACTTTTTTGCCTTATTTCATTATACTTCATATTATACGAAAATTTATAACTGTACTTGAAAATTATCTCCACTTGACGAATACCAGATCACTTTTTAAATCTATCAGCATCTGCTCCGCATAAAGAAGAAAATCTACCCTCTCCATATGGGGTAAATTAATTCCTGTAAATCAAGACCCTTTTAAGAGTTTTTTTGTCTATCAACTTTCAAGATGTAATATGTAGTTTTTTGTTGACTTTTGAAAGATTGTATTGTGCAAAACAGCGGTAGTCCTTTTTAGTAATTTGACTGAATTTTAAAAAGGGTTGGATATTTATAAAAAGTAATAATAAAAATATAGAAAAAGGTTTTTTGGACTTATTAACGCAGTGAGGAGTAAGGCAGGTGGTTTTTATTTTGTAATAAATAATTTTATTAACACAAAATTAAAAATATATATATATATATTTGGCTGAAAACAAATATTTCCTTACAGGTGAGATATATAAAGATAAATATCTACAGGTTCTATTAGGAATACAATACTGATAGTGTGTGCACCTGGACTGGCCAAACACTTATCAGATTGGTAATTTTGGGCCCTATAATAAAAATTATAAATGAAAGTTAGTTAAAGAAAAATACATTCAAAAAATGTAAAAGCCAGGCAACAATATGTGCATTGTGGCCATATTGTAATGTCTAAAAGGTGCCCTGTAATGCAGTTGTAAAATAGTCCAGAAAACAAAGCTGAAGAAAGTGCAAAACCTGGCAATTTTTTCTAAATGAGATTTGCATGAAATTTTGGGATTTAGCTTAACTTACCCTTCTCTTTCAAAATCTATATTATGCCGATGGGCGCTCTTTATTTTTTAGGGGTGAAAACTACCGTTTATTGCTAAAACCTACAAAACTATGCAGTAAAGCTTAAGTTTAGTAAAATTTGACTTAAATAAGTTTAAAAAGTAATATTTTGTTTCTTCGAAACATTATTCGTAATATTTCAGCCCTTAAAAATCAACTCCTATTACATGAGAAAAAAAAATATTAACCCTAAAAAATTAATACATTTTCACAGTGTTTTGCATGAAAAATTGGGATTAAGCTTAACTTACCCTTTTCTTTAAAATATCCATTATGCTGAAGGTCGGTTATTATTTTTAAGGGTGAAAATTGCTCCTGCAAAAACCTTCAAAACTTTCATATTAAAGCTTAAGTAACATTAAATTAGGCTCATATGAATTTATAAATAAGTATTTAATTTTTTAAAACATTATTTAATATATTTCAATCCTTGAAAATCAATATTATGATTTAATTAAAAAAAATAGTTTACCCTAAAAAAATTACATATTGTCACAGAGTTGTAATTAAAAAATGTGACTGCTCAAAAGTATTACTAATTTAATTTTGTAATTTTTTTTTATCCTTAAAAATTTACCCCTTACAATATAACAATGCAAAAAATAGTACAAAACCGCGGATTTTTTAAAAAATGCATCGAATCACATTTAGCATGCTTCAAAAAATTGGTTTTTTAAGCATAACTCCTTCAGTTTTTGTGATAAAAATTTCTTTAAAAAACCATTTTGTTGGTTTTTCCAAGAGCTATAAATTCCTATATATTAAAACTGTTTAGCCTTCACTTTTTAAAGGCGTCAGTTTAAAAGACTTAAACAAGGTAGTGCTCGTCTATACACACGCGTTTAAAACGTTTATATCTCACTTAATTTCCGTCATACAGTAATTTAAAAAAAAGCAAAATATTTTTAATTTAAAAAACTACAATTTGATACCTTAGTAATTTTTACGTTTCTCTCTTAGTTTTCGAGTTATTTTCAAGAAAAGGTCATTTTTTATTAAAATTCTGAAATTTGATTTTCACTTGTAGCTCCATTTTTTTTTTAATTATGCAATTTAAATCGGATAAAATTTTAAAACTATTTTACGATACATACATAAAGTGAATTGGAAAAGGGCTACGACTCATTTTAATTAGGGTGGTAATTAGGGAGTTGTTTTCGAAGATTTCTGCACTCAAAAATTTTGGTCCAACCTTATTTTAATTATAACTCACTCAACTTTATAATACAAATCTTTTTTTTTTAATAGGTCTTTGTAAGTACTTCAAAAAAGTTTTTATTAGTTTTCCTCAAAAAATACGTAGATTTTGCGTTATTTGCCTTTGAAACTCTGAAATTTTGTGTTTGATGAATAACAGCTAATCTTTAACAAACCACAAATTGGTTTGTATTGGTCCCACAGCAATTTAAAAAAAAACATTTAATTCGTTTTTTTTTTGAGCTACAGTTTTGTTTTTTACAGTTTTTTGATAAAATGCATACTTATCGAGTTATTTGTAGAAAAATGATTAAAAACGTTGATTTTATCGATGAAAAACTTTTGATCGCAAATAACTCGAAAAGTATGCATTTTACAAAAAAAATGCATACAGCAAAACGGCAACGCCAACGAAACGTCAAGTTAAGAAATAGGTAGACAGGTTGTGAGTGTAACCAGAGCTAACACTTTAAGGTATTGTGTTTATTTCACAAGTTACATATGTAATGTATATAAAACGACAACCAAAAAATAGCATAAGTACTCTGCATAATTTGTTGATCTCCCAGAATTACTGTATTTTATAACCCTGACCTTTCAAAAGAATTCTTATTCAATGATGATCTGAATAGATTTAAAATACTTTTAAAGAATCAAGAAGAAGACGTATCGTTACAGTTGGTGACTTTCGGCTTCATTCTTTTAAATCCTTTGTTGTATAAGACCCTTAAAATCTAAACACAAAGCCCGAAGTTGAATTCGTTAGTTATACCTATTATATTGATACCTTAAATGAAGGGCATGTGCAAATGTTCGGCCCTTTTGTTAGCAAAACCTCAAGAAATCAGAAGGCACAAGGTGTGCAAGGTCTTGTAAAGAATTAGTTCTGATTTATTTTAAATGGGAGTGGCTGGTTTACGTAATGGATGTTTTCTTCAACAGTGGGTCAATTTTTGGCAAAATTTATATGTTTTGTAATTTTTGCCAGGTCTTAGCGGCAATTCTTTTGATATTTAATACAACCTAGTCTTCACAATATATAATACTTTTTGGACTCTTTCTTTCTTTATTTTTAACTTGTAAACAAGAAAAAATATGTTAAGTTAGCATTAAGGTACATGTATAAAAACAAAGACAATGGCAATATTAGTAATTATACGAGTACGCCAAAGGTGTTTAAGAATATCTTGCAGGTCTGATATTGCATACTATTCAAAAGTATATCCTTTTATCTAGCTACAACATTTAATTAAAGAACTGCATTGGCACCATTAAAAATATGGAGTATATCATCAAAGATAATACTACTACGGATAGATCAGTTCATTTAAATGGGGCGCTCTATGAATCAGTTCCGGAGATATCAATGCTTCCGTAAATGCAGATAAAATTAAGTCGGTAACCCCTGCCCTAGCGAAACGAGGTACGAAACCATGTGCGACGTTGCCAATGTCTGTCGCTTGTACCTTATTCGGAATATGAAGTAGCGAAAGCAGGCGGCTAAACGAGTTGTGTATTTTCTAGTCGCGTTTCATCATGCCAATAGTAAAGCCCTGCCGGCAACACTATTTAACTTTCGTTCAAGGATTGAAATGCATAGCGCGAAAATATCTCGATGGACATCGGCTCGCGTTAGCCAAAGTCTATTAGGGTATCAAAAATATAGCATTGAATGGTTTTATCTTATCCGTAGTAGTATTATCTTTGATATCATACGGTCTTTTTGCGATTTATTCAAAGCCTATGATTGTGCTTCGCATATTTTTCTTATAAACAAGATTTACTCTTACAACTTTAATAAACGTAATCTTAAATTAATGGAGTATTTTCTCGACCAATAGATCTCAAAATGAGTAAGTAGATGATGTATACGTATCATCGATGAGTATGCAGTGGACCTTCGAGCCTCTACATGGCTCAATTTTACGTCCCTTGCTGTTTCTATTATACAGTGTATTCGTATTGTAGTGAATAAATTCGTTAAAAATTTAGGGAATAAATTTTAAGAAAAACGCATAAACCTGTAAAGTCAAATCTCATTCTGCGCATTTTTTCAGATAAAACTGATACATAAAGGATGATTCCTGTGGCTGGAATCATGTTATGAATATTTTTTTCAGTGGTAACATTAATTTTTTATTACGGAGTTAAAAAGAGCACATTTTTTATCGAAGAAAAACAGTTTTACAATTATTTTTGAAATTCTATATTTAATAGCAATGAATTAAAAAAAAAAACAACTAAATTTAATATTCAAATCGTGCATGATTTGGCTGCTACAACTGACAGTTACCTTGACAATAAATATTTGATTGTTATCAGCTGTCAGCGATTTAAAATGAAACTTCGTTGACTCTTCCTAAAGTTAGTTCTTTAAAGACTTCGGTTCTGATCTTTATGTCAAAGCAACGTTTTTTAAGTGTTTATCGGGGAAAATATGTCATTTTCTAACAAATGGTTAAATTAAGGACACGAGAAAGAATTAAAATTTCTACCAAGAATAGATTGGAGATAGGATGCGTAGCCAAAACAAATTAGTTGAATTGCTTAATTACTAGTTGCTTATTCCTTGTGAGAATAATTTCGTAAAAAACATAATTTTTCCTGACGACTTTTTCCTCTATCGGTCATATTAATGGGTGCAGAATTAATACCCCTGAGTTACTTTTCGTGGTGATACTTGAAAAGTAAATTGGGCGTTCGAAAATCAGAGAATTTAAAAAGGAATTTGTCTTCAAATATAATTTATACCTTCTAAAATTATTGAAAATTTTAAAAAGGGTTTACTAAACATCTTGGTTACTGTCAAGTAGCCAACAGTGCTTAATTTGAGCAGTCATTTAAGTTGTTTTTAAAGTTTTTGTTGTCATTAAAAAAAAATTTTAATTTAATCCATTCTCAAAATTATCTCATCGGACGTTAAAAAAATCTGCTCTTTCAAACCCCGTAATTAAAAATGGGGGTTGGCATTAAAAAAATATATCAATGACGTCATACCTCCTCCAGGAATCGCCTTGTATATATCAATTCTTTGTGAAAAAAATGCTCAAATGAAATTAAACTTTACGAGTTCAAGCGTTATTCCTTGGATTTTTAACAAATTTATTCACTACTTTACAAATGCACTGTATATTTGGATAACTTATTGATAACATCAACACTTTATTCTTTTTGCGGATAAACCACTATTAAGCTTTAAACCAGAGGGAGGGACCGTTCTAAGTAATTGCAGGAGCTAGTGTTTTGTTAGAACACTTTTGCTTCTCTCTTTTGTAAGATTTGTCAGTGAAGTTGCAGTTTTTTTCTGAAAAATATTATAGTATAAGAATTGTCGAAAGGAAAAAGTTTTAAATATGGACCGATTGAAAAATAAAAGAGAAGGCATAGTCTTTTCTTGAAATATTTTTTTAACTTAGAATTTAGACGTCATGGAGTACGTTGTGTTATCCCTGGGAATGCATAAACCATAGTCGGTGGTTGGGTTATAGATTGGGAAAAAAGATAGATTAAATCATAAATTCGATCATAAAGGATGCATGTTTCCTATTGTCCTTATAAAGTAGGTCTCCCATACTGACTACTGCCTTGGAGTGGTGAGCAAAAGTTTTTTTTTTATTATTAAATCCCATAGGTAGCTTTGCTGAAAAGGTGCTCAGTTTAATTTAGTTTATTTTTGCTACTCATTGCCTTCCACAGGTATACTAGTTTGGGATGGGGCTGCTGATACAGTAAGTAGTGGTTGTACAAAGAAAACCTGAAGGAATTTTGATGGCACATTTTTATTTGGGATTCTCAAGTTTGTTTTATTAATACTGGTATTTTAACTTTATCATCAATTTTTATTTCGAAGACCTTTCTTTTATGCAAAGCAGATATTTAAAAATGAATTTAAAAAAGCTGCTTCCACCCAATATACGTAATAGACCCAAGTAAGTTTCTTCTTACTTTGGACGAAATGTCAGAAAGAAGATTTTAATAAATATTATATAAATAATTTTCTTAATTAATCTTGAATTTACTAACAAAAGTCTGAATCTAACCCCCTTAGTGTAACTAGTTTTAAAGCAAGGTCATGAACTATATACACTAGCCAGTGTACTGAGTTGTCTTTAGGAGGTAGCACCACAGGCCTACTGAGGCCTAGGTGCTGTGATGTTCATCACCCTCCTCACTTTAAGATTCAGATTCAAACTGGCCAGCGTTAACGAGACAGTTTCTAACGAAATTAATTTGATTCTCAACATGACGATGGAACTGGGGCCAACCCAAGGCATTCTTCAGAGCACATTTCGGTACATTTATTTATGTCGCGGTTATCTAACATTTTTAATGCTAATTAATTATTAATAATATTAAAACACAACATAACTCTTTAATTAGAAGTTTTTAGGTTCCATTAGGACATGGGAACTAAATAGATTTGGTTTTCAATCCTCACCATTTTTGTAGATTCAAGGGTTAAGTTCTCGACTATCTTATAGTAAATATTAAAAACATTTTAAATTGATGAAATCATATTTGCTTCTATACCATATGTCATCCGATGACCACCAACACAGGCCATTGTGAATTAATGGAAAAAATCCTTAATTGCGGTCATTTTTATGTCATTAACTTTAAATTGCTTTATTTTGTCATTTAGTCAGTGAATTGTAGACACATAAATCTTAAGCAAGATAAATATATTAAATAAATATATTTCAGTTTTTGTTTTAATATGTAATTGTGTAATTTTTTTGTTGCTTTATTTAATTTTCTTGGGAATACTTTATTGTATTAAATAACATGTAAATTATCACTTTTTTAGGATCTCTAACTTTTTGGTTCCATTTTCAAAAAATTATATTTTTTTATTTAAGTGTGAAATTTAAGTTTGTTTAAATACTTTAGTTTTTTAGGCCTTTCTTTTAATATATAAATATGTAATTTTTTTCTACATACTTCATTAGGTCCTTTTGGAAAACACCAAATGTTGTTACTGTTAATTTTTGTTTTTCATTGTTTAAAATATATATTACTTTAATTATTTTTTCTTTCAAAAAGTTATGTTTTCTTTATTTAACTGTAAAATCATAGACAATTTTTAATTTAGTCATTAAATATATTTATTTAAATGTTTGTTTCAGAATGTAACTTAGTATTTTTTTAAGATACCCTAATTACTTTACTAGGGCAACATTACATATTATTCTGTTTTATTTTTAATTTTTTTTTATTTAACAATATATATTATAGGTAATGCAAAATAGGCCCCTTGTACGTATTTTTTTTAATTTGCTCAAAACAACCCTTTATACCTAAAAAACGCTCCTGCCAAATATTTTTTACGAAATTCTATAACAGAGTTACAAACATTTAAAATTTAAACATAAAACTATCCCACGAAAAGAGTTTCTACGTTACAAGTGGCTAAACACACGTATTCACAACGCCTGATTGACAAGGCGACCTGGGCTAAATTCAAATATTACATTGCGGATAAAAAAGTGGAGTGAATAAAATACCAAGCAGAAGCTAATCGGATATTGGAACACTTTTGGTTCTTAATCAGTGGATAGAACCATTTTTTATTCTGCTTATTAAAAAGTAGAATATTATAATCCATTTATTTTTCTTTTTTTTTTTTTTTGACAAAAGCACTAAGAAAAACGTATTGCGTTGGTTTAAAAAGTCAGTCACTATGGTAACAACAATAAAAATTGGTTAAAAAAGTCGGTAATTATGATTACTTGAGATGTTTTTTCTCAAACGCTAATATAAACAGTTTTAGAGCTTATGAAAGTTTTTTTTTCTGGTAACTGCAATGAATTTTGACGTTGTAATTACCCTTTACGTTTATTATGTTAATAATTCCTATATTACCATAAATAATTCAAAACTGAATATTGACGTCACATGCTAAAAAATTAAATATAACAAACAACTTATTATAAATGGATAGACACAAATATAAATTTTAAAACTAGACTGTACCAAATAATTATACACTTAATATAAATAAAATAAAATTTCAAATACAAATACATATAAATTAAAAGCCAATTAAAAATCAGGTCTCTGAAAATCCCCAAAATATTCTTTCAATAAATAAAATTTCTTTTCAATTAGTTTTATGTTAAATAAAAGTTGACATTAAACCGATTTATCTTAAATAAATAAAGGGACGCGATGGATTTTCTATTTTTTGCTTGGCATATAAAATAAATTAGCGGACCAAAAAAATACTGATGTTGGAACTGACGGCAAATTTAAAGAGCCATACATGAACTTTAAATCGTAATTATACCAAAACTATTTCTTTCTGAGAAAAGATATTTGGGAGATGCTTCTTTAATGGGTGAAGGAAGAGATTTGACATGTTTATAGATCAAAAAAATGTTATGTTTATTTTATGAACATTTCCTGTCTTTTTTTTTTAATTGTAATAAAAATATTGATATTTGGGGTAATATATTATGTAACTAAATGTCGATTTTGGATACATTAGAATTTGCTTATCAATTCCGGTTTAACCAGAAATAGCGTAAATTTTAATTTTTGTTTCATTATACTTTTCCAGCTATAAATTCTACAAGATATTTATGATATAAATTATGTATAATATCCTATACCTATCTTTGTCGGTTTTCGAGAAAATGGTAATTTAAAATGTCCAAATCACTGTTCATGATGCGGTTATAAGGGCAAACAAATGAATATTATTGAACTTTATTATGTTTGAATTAACTCTTCTTGGCGACTCTATCTGCTGAGGTCCAAAATAATACTACTTCCGACTTTATCGAAAAAGCGGAGAAATAATAATAAGGTTAATTCAAACATTTTATCGACAAGCACTGTATTAAACGCTAGATTTGAATTAGGGATGATTTGCTGAACATTTTTGATTCCAAAAAATTTTATCTAAATCCAATATTTTTTTAAGTTACGACGGTTTTTCACGCAACTGCATGATGTGTGGTCGTTGGGAAATTTTTAATCGCCGTTTTCTCAGAAAAACCAACAACCATAGAAATAGGATATTTTTACGTTTATATTAGAAATGGTTGGGGTGGAGCTAACCAGAAGTGATAGGCAGATGAAATTATATCCAAAATTAATCTAACGACAGAATCTATTATTCTAAAATTAAAAAGAGTTATGTTTTAATTTAAGGAAATAACAGGTTTGGTAGTTACTTCGTTGTCACCCGGTATTTAAAAACTAATGGTGATAACGATAAAAAAGCACAAGTTAAATTCAAATTAAACATATATAATTCATCTCTTTTATAAGGGATTTCTTTGAAATTTTTTAAAAGTTATTAGGTTATTTCTAATACATTTTTATTCGGTGTGTACTTTGGTTAACTAAATCTCTATAGAATGCATTTTTATATATTACATATTACTGTATTTATATTTGTTATTTTTCTGCTTAAATTAATGAAATTTTACAATAAATCTGTACAATGAAATTTGATTTACTGAGGTACAACTATATTTATAGAGTTTGAATGAATGCAGCATCGTGTAATACAAAAGAATATAAAATAGGAACTATTAATATCGAATATCACTCTCCTTCATTTGAAACTGGCTTCACATCGTGAAACAGATTGTCTCGCAGCAAGCCCCATGGAATCCTACAAAATAATCCTTACGTCATCATTTATAATAGGTTTGGCTATATTCACGAATACATCAACGGCATTTACACGTTCAAGCAGTACTTCTGGTCAGACCTAGAAACCATTTAGAGCAAATAGTAATTGAATTAGTGACCGATGATATTCCATCTGGATGGCACCCAAATTACTGAGGAATTCGTTAAAGGTGGCAGTTATTAGCTAAAAAAGTGTCATTGCATAAAAATAATTAATTTTATCGTCCACTTATGCATTACTGACACAAACGGGAAAGATGCATTAAACACCTGACCCGACACCCACGACCCCTTATACCTGGCAACATACAAGCCTTCATAATATAACCTAAAATAAAGAAGAACTAAATAAGCCTAAGGTTTTTAAAATTTATGTAGATACCCAGATCAAAAATATTTAAAGATTTTTTTTTTGTTTTAAGCGGTCATAGTGTTATTTTGAAAATTTCTAATATAATTACATATTTAAAAATTATTTTATTTTTCTGGGATTATTTTAGTAAAAAAATTATCTGGCTTGTTTTCAGAATAAAAAAAAGTATTTTAAATTCTATATAAATCTAAATTTTTAGTAAATTTTGAAGGGAATGTTTACCCTTGCGACAATTTAACTAAAAACATACAAATATTTTATTATTTCTTTAAATAAATAAATCTAATGAAAATATAAAAAATGTAAAATATTTTAAATGGGTGACCTCTTTTTATAAAAGAAAAGATTGTTAAAAAGAAATAAAATTTTAATATACTTACAAATATGAAGGAACACCTACACGTCGACATATTCTGATCACTCTCGTCAGGGTATATCCATATTTGTTTAAAAAAAAATCTAAAGAAAAAATACTTAGAAATAATAATAACTCTTATTATACTGTAAGTAAATTTAAATTTAATTTGTTTTAATAATATTTTCTTTTATAAACAGAGGACATCTACTTAAAAATATTTTACATTTTTTATATTTTTATTAGGTTCATTTATTTGAAGAATAAAATATTTGTATGTTTTTATTATATTGTCGCAAGGGTAGATTTTCCCTTCACAAATTACTAATAATTTACATTTATAT
Organism: Listronotus oregonensis; assembly: GCA_019359885.1. NCBI lineage: Eukaryota > Metazoa > Arthropoda > Insecta > Coleoptera > Curculionidae > Listronotus > Listronotus oregonensis. The sequence goes on from JAHBCN010001160.1 coordinate 34,124, forward strand.
ATTATTTAAAATAAACATAATTTTTTTCTTTATTCTGGAGAAAAGCCAAATAATTTTTTTCACTATAATAACATATTATCTCAGTAAAAATAACTTCATAAATAATAAATTAAAAAAATATATAATTTAAAGCATCGATACCTGTTGCACTGACCTAATATGTATTAATATTTACGAGAAAAAAAAAGCTATAGCTATAGCTATGGCTATAGCTCTGGTATACAGGATGATCGAAAAATGCACGTCGGAATTTCAGGAGGTAATTTCTTACTGAAAAATATAACAAAACTTCTATAAATATGGGTCCGAAAATGCATAGTTTCGAGGTTACAGGATGTTAAATTTAAAAAAAAAAATAGGTTTTTTTGTTATAATCTTAAATACCCTGTAGCCGAATTTCTTGAATTTTGTCAGTTGTATTTCTAGTAATAAGGATCTAATTTGGTTCTAATTAAGATATAAATATTAGGTCCAGTTGCGTCTCAAGGCACCCCTTATCGAAAATAGGTTTAAAAAAATGTACACTACACTGATTTTCTTGCAATTTTTATATATATTTTTAGATTAAGCCACTAAAAATTTATCTTTTTTGTCTCTAGGTATTTTTTTTATCTTGCTTTATTTTTAAAGCAATTCATTGCAAGTCTCTGGCCCCATTAACAGTTAACTCCGGTTGCAAATTGATTTAGTTTTATTATTTTTTTAAAGATCCGCGGAGGACTTGCATTGAATTGGTCTTAATTTTTTGTTTTGAAAGCAAGCTCAAATCAGGAGACAAAAAGTATATTTTTGGTTGCTAAATTCCTAAAATTGTAAAATAAGTCAGTGGCGTAATATTTTCACAATTATTTTCGATAAGGTGTCCCCTGAGACGCCATTGAACTCAATAATATAAATTAAACCTAGACAAATTTTAAGAAAATCAGCTACAAGGGCATTTGAAATAACTACAAAAAAACTTTTTAAAGTTTAACATTATGTATCTTAAAAACTATTCATTTTCGTACTTATATTTTGAAAACTTTTTATATTTTTTAATGTGGAATTTGGCCGTCCATTTTGAATACCCTGTACATATTTTTATTACAAAGAAAAAAATATCCAATGACCATACTTCCTTTATCGAAATGAATCAATTATATGAAAAACTGTACACAACTTTACAGGAACGCCACTGTGGTTACGTTTTCAAAAGGGTTTTCATAAGAGGTAATTTGAAATAATCAGAGTTAAATTTATTTCCTGAGGTATCGTCGCATGTGAAATGCAATATCCACGAATTTTTTTGGGTAATTTTTTAAGGAAATATTGCAATGGCTTGTTGGTAGACACAGACAACAAAAAAAATAATATCCCGAGCATAGATTTCTTGGGTTTGGTATGAAACCGCATTTTTAGAAACGGATAATTCTTTTGGATGTATTTTTGTAGTCCAGGAAAGCTTTGTCAAGATATTTAACATATTTAAGTTTAGGCTGGTTAAAATGAAGGAAATAGGGTTATGGCTTTACGTTAATTTAGTAAAATGTTTTTAAAAAACAAATCATGAAACCACGTCGGATATAGTTATCAAAGTTTTAAATATCAAAAATTGCAACTTTATTTTTAATTTGAGAGAAGCACTAATTAAAACTATGAGTGCAGAAACATACATTTAGGTATTTACCTTATATTTTTTATTGTATGTAGCATATAAAATAGAGACAGTCTTTATGAAAAACTGAGTACCTATAGCATTACTGCTCAGTAATTATAAATTATATTTATCCACTTTGCTACAATCCTTAGTTCCCATTTTTTTCATGTAACAACATACTCTGTTGTAAATATGTTCCATAGTTTTGTAGCAGATTCATGTTTTTAATTGGGTTTTCTTTGGGAGTACCCGCCCTGAAAATTTCTAAAAAATGGGACAACTTCGATCAGGTCGGGGTATAGCGAGCTGAGCCTGCTCAGCCCAATTGACCCTATGAACTTGCAGATCATACCTGCAACAAAAAAGAAGAAAAATCCCCCAAGAAACCGAAAAAAAAATCAAAAATATTAATCTACGTTTCGGTGGCAAGTCGGCCACCCTTGTCAGATAAAATTAAAGAAAAAAAAATAAACTAAATTTTAGAACTTTTGCTTTAAAAAACTATTTAATTCTGATAGCTTTTACTTTTATGACGTTTTGTCATAAATGACATTAAGTTATTTTACTGCTATATTTAGAGTATTTAAAAAAAAAACAAAAAAGGTATGGTGTGTTAATTGATTTTACGCGTACCTATGAATTTACTTCAGCACCAAACAAGAACAACACTCACAACTTCTTTTCTTGATATTCTTAAAAAAAAGATCAATAAATAATTTTGAAACTAAAATTTCCAAAAATTGTATACATACAAACAGATACTTAACTTTAAATTTTTCACCCAATAATAGTAAAAAAGGAGTTGTAAAGGTCTTTTTGATAGAATTAAGAAAAATAATTTGTTCTGGTGAAAACAAAGAAAATAAAAAGAATTTTTTAAAAGATATTTTAGTTCAAAATAATTATCCTCTTAATTTTATAAGCAAATGCTTTCAAAAATTTAAACAACCAAATTTAGAATAAAATCAAAAATGACCTATTACAAATTTATTTTTACTCTATATTCCTGGCTTAACAAATAAAATTAAAAAAATAGGTAATAAATTTAATATTCATAGTATCTTTAAAATATTAAACACAATAAAATCTCAAGTAACAAAATTAAAACCATACAACATAAACAAAAACAGCAAAAAAGTTATTAATAAGATTCCTTGTGAATGTAATAAATTTTTATATAGGTAAAACACCAGACCATTAGCTAAACGCATAAAAGAACATAGAACATACATAAACACAGAATTCCACAAATCAAAAATCTGTCAACACGCATTTGATAATAACCACATAACAAACTGGAATGCTTCTAGCATTTTAGCAAAGGAAACAGTTAAAAAAAAACGTAAAATAAAGAAAAGTGCATTTATTTTATTAAATAAAGTTAAATGTGTAGCATCGATATCTGTTAATTTAAATAGCCACACTTGGTTACCTATGCTGGATGCTGAAGAAGTAAATTCAGGTAAACCTAAAATTAATTAACACACCATACCACCTTTTTTGTCTTTCTAAATACTATAAATATACCAATAAAATAAACTATGTAATGTCATTTTTGACAAAACGTCATAAAAAGTAAAAAAGCTATTAGAATTTCCTAAGTTTTTAAAGCAAAGTTCGTCAAATTTAATTTACTTTTTTCTTTTAATTCCATCTTGACAACGGTGGCCGACTTGCCATCGAAACGTAGATTAATATTTTTGATTTTTTTTGGGTGGTTTTTTCTTCTTTCTTGTTGCAGGCCATCCACCACCCAGTTCATATGGGTCAGGGCTCGGCTTGCTATACCCCTAAACCTGGGTGAAAGTGGTCCCATTTTCTAGAAAATTTCAAGGCGAGTACTCTTAAAAACGTATCAAAACACACCCTCTAATAAGCCGATTGGCTATTTTTTTTCTAAATTAATTCGAAACACTTTATAGCAAAAAAGTATCAAAACAGAGATAAAATGATATTTATTTTTATCTCACAACTTACTAAGTGGCCATGTGCATTATGGCATTATTAAGTTAAAAAGATGATTATTTCAGTTTCCAGTATTTCCATTTCTATTATAGAATTAAACATCCTATACTGCCGAATCATCAAAAACTATAAAACATATTTATAAATCATATATTTGAAATGCGTCAAAATTTTTGCAAAGCGGTGGTTACACGCCTCTCAGAACCAACCATTTATTTTCTATTCTCCATACAACTATTGACAGCTTGAGTTTACTTTCAAAAACTTTAGGAACCTTTAGAAAGGGTCTTAAGAATCATACTGATTTCAGCAAACATCTGCCTGTATGACGTGAATTGTAATTAAATTGTTGCTTGAAATGAATTTCTAGAAATACTATATATATCTTATTCAGTTTGGCTTATATTATTATCACTTTTTTAATTATTATTGTATTAAAATAACATAATCTTAAGCTTACGTAAAACAAAGTACAAAATATAGTTTTAGCCATCATATTTAAATATAATTTTTGGAAATTCCTATTGGTCTTCATCAAAATAGGCAGGCGTTTTTGTAGCTTTATACTTATTCGGGAAACCGACAGCCGGAGCGCGAAAAAGCCGTGTTTTTAATTCCCCAGAACCAAAGAGAAACTTATTCTGTCATTTAGTAGTGCTTTAAAAGTGTTTTCGATATTATAAGATGATTCCTAAAGCCTTTTTGCAAAAAATTGGGCATTCACAGAAACTTGTTATACTTACTTTATTGTTTTTCACTTCCAAGTACCTATGTGTGTTCATGAAAAGAAATTTTAGACAATTTGTTAATGTTTGGATATTCTTTTGGCTTGAGCCGGATGACTAAAGGGTGACCGGAATTAAGCGCAAGAAAAAAGCGTTACCTACAGGAAATATCCGCACGGAAAAAAGTGCACAGATATATAAGCGCACATGAAATAACTAACCGCACATGGAAAAACACGCACATCAGAAAAAAGCGCACTTGGAAAAAACCGCACGTAGATTAATGCGCACATTGAAAAATGCGCACACACAAAACCGATGTAATGCAAAGAAGAAAAGGCATTATGAGATATCAAAAAAAAAATTTTGTTTTGGGTTTTCCCAACCTTTTCTAATTTTACCTAAATCGGGAAATTTTAAATTTTAAAATTTTTAAAAAAAAAATTTCCAAATTTTAAAACTTTTTGGGGGGCCCAAAGGAAAATTTAAAATTGGCAAACCCTTTTTTAAATAAAATTTTTTTAAAAAAATAACCCCATTGTATTTTGGACATAATTTCCCCCATTTTGGTTTTTAAAAAATTTTTTAAAAAAAACCCGTAATTTTTTTTAAAAAGTGGAAAACAAAGGGGGCCCCTTTTAAATGGGGGGAAAATCTCTTTTCAAAAAAGGGTAAACTTGGATTTGGGGCGCCAAAAATCCCTTTTTCAGTTTAATCGTCCCAAAACCAGTCATGTTCCCTGTCCCCAAAAGCGAAGCTATCCCGGTTCAATGGGGGGCCAAAGGGGCTTGGGAAAAATCCTTTAATTTTTGGGGACGTTCTTTTGAGAATAATTAAATGGCAAACCCAACAAATTTTCTTCGGACTTTAAAAAAGCCCCTTGGGTTTCCCTTTAGAGCCAAAAAATTTTTTTTCCTTTAAAAAATTTTACGGGGTTTCCAAAGATTTTGGGAAAGGGTTTTCCCAAAATTTTAAAAGGGGTCAGTTAGTCCCGTAAAAATTTGGTGGGTTTTTAAAAATCAAGTTTTACAGAAAAACTTGGCATAAATTAAATTTTAGGGGTAATTAAAATACCATATTTACATATTAAATAGCATACCTTTATGTCGAACAAAACTGAAATTAAAATGGGGAAAATAGGCGAAAACTTTTCTGTAATATACACACATTCGTGCAGTAAGCCAGAACGTGGCGCGATTTACGTTTTTTTTAATTAAAAAGTTCTATTTTTTTAAACCGGCCGTCTTTGTCCCAGATTTTAAAAAATGCAAAAATTAAAAGGAACAATAATTCTTTGCAAAAAGAATGGTATTAATCCCCCAAACTACTTTTTTAACGAAATCTATGTTACTAGATATCAGTTATTAGTAACAGACCAAGTGGTTTCCACTTAATTTTTAATTAAAATAAATTATCCGGTCAAACTAAACCTAAAATATTAGTAAAGCAAAAAAATTCGATTTGCAAAAAATTGAAAAAGGGTTAAGCACCATTATAGGGGTTTGCCCGGGGGAATAGGGAATCCCATGTAAATTTTGGTAGTCAAATATTGGCTCCCCTAATTATTTTAGAAAAAAATCTATTGGGATTTATTAGCACAATAAGTTCCACCCAAAATGAAAATTTGAACATTTTAACCAACCAGTAAAATAAACTGTTTAAAAACTTCTGCAACGTAGTATCTCATTATGCACCCTGTACTCTAAAATCAATAAAAAAAACACCATATCGATTTATCAGTGACAATTTAGATCATTAATTTATAATGTCATTGCCAAAACTGAACAATTTATAGGGGAAATTTCAAAAGAATCCTCGCATTTCATTTAGTTTAGGGGTAATTCCAACACATGCACTCACAGTTACGCAAGACAATAAAACAAATTTTTACATTTGAAATCAATTTATGACGAAAATATCGGATTTAATCAAATGCTCAAATATTCCTCCATTAACTGCCGGGCAATAACCCAAACGATTAAAAAACTCATTTCTTACGTTGGCTAGTTGGTACATCGATTTCGCACATTCGCGGAAATAGCATTCCTTGCTGGTCAAATTTTCATATTTTTATTGGTAAAAAGCTTAGTTTTAAATGTCCCCATGTTTTGGCGAAAGATCCGGAAAACTGGCGGCCAAGATTTGCGTGGTTGGGCCCCTATGATGTCGTTATTAAATGCGTTTTCAAGTATTCCCCACAGCTCTGGATTGTGCGGGAGCCTCCTTTGATCCCCAAACCTCTTGATTTTTACGAGCAAGGTTGTTCAAAGCAGGCAAAATTTGTTCCTCAAAAATTTCCCCGAAATACTCCGCATTAAAATTTCGGTCAAGGAAAAAATGGTCCAAGGATATGGTGGCCGAAAATTTCCCCCAAAACATTAATTTTTGGGGATATTGAGTCCTTGTCTCAACAAATCGTTTTTGGTTTGTTACTCCGTCCCCCGGAATTTTGAATGTTGGTTCGTTGTTCAATGTAAAGTGCATTCGTCATAAAGCAAATATTTTGAAAAACCTCGTAGTGTTTGTCCTCTATCTCAAAGCAAAAATTTCCCTTTGTCGTATTTCGTCTCCGTCTTTAATTCTTGGTGTCTTTGTACTTGTAAGCGTGGTATTTAATTTTAAAAAAGATATTGTGGTGTGGTCTTGTCCCGTAATTTCCTCCAGTTGTCTCGTGCTAAGTTTCCTTCGGCCTCCTCTCACAAAAGTCTAAATCCTCTGTTTTGTAAAATTTGTCTCTGATTTTCACGTCAATTTTCTTCAATTTCAATTATTGATTATGTCCCTTTTATTGTCAATTTACTTGGTTTTGGGCCCATTGGGAAAATAGGCTGCAAACATTCCCTTCTCTTCGATAACTATTTCCCTGATAAAACCATTTTATAATAGTGATTTTTTTTTGATTTGAGTAGTTTATTATTTAAAAATGATGTGACATTGATCTGACAACTTGAGAGTAAGAGGTTAAATAATTTTTTTTATTTTTATAAACTTCTAATTAAAAAAGGGCGCGTGAAGGTAGGGTTCGTAACTTTTTTTAGCATTTATCTCTTACTGGCGGACTGAGAAGGGGGAAATTTGTACACTGGTACAACTTTCGTGCTCTTTAAAAATCCTAAAAAATTTTCCTAAAATAATTGGGGGAAAAAAAAATTTTAGGATTCCCCAGAATTAAAATGAAAAGTCCTAAAAAAAAATACAAAGGGAAAGGGCAAAAAAGGGTTTTTGCTTTTTGCAAAAGGGAATTTTATCAATAAATATAAAACAAAATTTTTCATAAATTTATCTAAAAAAATGTTTAAATTTTTTTCCTAAAGGCCGTTTCTGAATAAAAGTTTAAAATTTGAAAAGTTGTATTTTTCTTTAAAAAAAGCCACAAAATAAAGAGGCATAATGCAAAGAAAAAAAAATTTTTTAATATTTAAAATTTTCCTTTAACGTCATTTAGGATTTTTTATTTAAATGTGGTTTTTTTCCCCAAAAACCCAGGTGAGGTTAATTTTGAAAAAAGAAACAGTCAGATTTTTACCCCCCATCTACCAAGTACTCATCAACACATTTTTTGCAACTGTAAACAGGATGTGGTGCTAAATGCGCAAAAAAAGTTGGCTTATTTTGTTCTCTGCGTGTACTAGATGCCACGCCATCGTGCCCCAATGTTAAAACCAACAGGGATTAAAAAGATAAAGAAGAGATATTATATGCTATTGAGGAAATTTTACTTGGCCCAACAAGACGATGAAAAAGGGAAAAAAAAGAACGGGTTTAGATGAACGAGAAGAAGAACAAAAAATTATTATACTACTTTTTTTATCTTTCTATATTTTCATTTAAACAGGACCCCAAAAAGTGGAAGGGGCCCTAACATGAAACCATTTTAAAAAAATGCGCTAAGTAACTACCTCACAGGAAACGTGTATAATAAAAATCAACTTTTTAAATTTTGAACTTATATCTCAAAAATTCTTAGGAAAAAATTAAGACATTTTTTAAAAATATAATGATCTGCATTTTTTTAAATAATTTTTCCCCAAAACTTACCATTTTTGAAAAAAAAAAAAGATCCGTTTTGTTTTTTGAAGAAAAATTTTTTATCAGGATGGATGGGACTTTTAGATTACACATATAATGGTGTTCCGAACATTCCTCCCAAATTTTTTAGGTCTACGCAATTTTTACCCTTGCATGTCTAAATTGAGCGATAAAAATACTTATGGTATGCTATTACTAAAGTTTATTTAATTTGGGTCCAACCATTATTTTAGAAATATCTACACTATTTTCGTGAAGAACTATTTAATTTTGTTAAGCAATTTTTATTTTAAAAACCAATGCATTAGATATGCAAAGATCTCTTCTTAAATTTTACAAGTTTTTTTTAAAAATTTCCCTGATGTAGCGATTCCGAAACGGCCCTTTATACCCTCTAACCCCCCAAAACACTTATATTTACTTTTCATTATTTTCTGAATTCTAACATTTCATGTTATTTTATCGAAACGTATTTTATTTTTCAAAAAAAAAGCAGTTTACAAGTTTATTATTCTATTTTCAGGTAAAGATGGAAAGGACCAATTTCTCTTTTGGTTTTTAGGATAAATGGGCATAGTCCATCTGCTACATGTTTTCATAGTGAAATAATTTATAGCAAAAAGCTAGCAAATTTAAAAAATAGTAATTAAGATTTTTACGAATTACTTAGTTTGTTAAATTCTTGCTTGTTACTTGGTTTGATTAAGGTATATACAGGGCGTCCCACGGCGAAATGCGGCGATAGATTTCTCAAAGAGTAGGCTTGGAAAGAAATGAAATTGAAACCTTTTTACGACATGCCTCCGACAGTGAGTATTTACTAATGAAAGTAGATATGATTACTAGGGCCTGTAGATGTGATAAGTTGACCCTATTGATTTGTGTAAAAAATACATTCCTTTGCGACCAAAAAACACCAGCCACAACCGCTTCTTTGTCTTTTACAAAAATGGCAAATGTACGAATCAGTGTATGGGTACATATACCATGTCAAAAATACCCTTAAAAATTACGTATTTAAACCTAAAGAATCAAGAACAATACATAGGCCACTGTTTAAAGTCCTCTTTACCCTACTAGGGCTGGGGCCAACATTACAACATTAGCCAATGAAGAATGGAAATCATCCTTAATAGCGAAAAGGGGTTCTTAAAAATTCGTCAAAACAAAATTGAAATTGCTAAAAAAATAGGGGACCAAATAAACAGTCAAACAGTTGTGTCGGCCCCAATGGGAAACCCTCTCCTCAACTTCCGGGGAAAAACCCGGACAATTTGACAATATCCCGTTCATCCCAAAAATATGTCATTTTTTATTTAACATTTGTTTATTTTAATACCTGTAATAATAACAGCAAGGCATTAATTATTTTGAAAACGGTGAGTTATAAACAAAAGGGAAATTTGGGGTTTAAAAGGAAACCCAATACTTTGGGGTATTCACAAAAATGTCCGGCCCCTTGAAAAAAAGTGTCTTTAGGCCCTCTCTATTCTGCGCAGTAACAAAATTCCCCCCAAAAAATTGTAATGTGATGCCTACCTACACACAGTTTGTAGGTAAGGGCCTTCTTTTGACGAAACCGTAGTCCCGTTTTCGTGTGCGACGGTGCGGTGTTTATGGAACCATACCCGCGCTTTAATTTCCCATTGTTTTGTTGTGAAATTTTTTGTTTAGTTGCATTGCTATAGGTTTTTTCAGGGTTTCTCTTCAAAGGTTGCAAGTATAATTCATCTGACAGCTTTCAACAGAGCAATACGTAGTGCCACTTTTATGCATCCTTTTACAGTCCAACTTAAGAGGCCCGGAACTTCCCACTTTCTTTGTTCCATCAAGAGTGCCTGGACTGCGCATAGCAGAACTTTTTCCTTCTCTAAATATTTAGGTCTTTTGTAAATAAACTCTCCCTTACCATACTTAACCGTACATTAGTATTGAAGCCTGAGCCTTGGTGGACTGTCTGGCGATATAAAAAAAATTCTTATGTAAAAAAATCTATACTTTTTTGTTAAATTTGTTTATGTTATCTGCATGAGGTAACACTACTTTATCGTACTTTGTTACAAATTATAAATTTATAAAATATTGTATTACCCCAAACCTCCCAAAAATATCAAATATTTAAATAGAAGGCTGTGAAGTGGCGCCATCAGTTTTTTCCATGTTAAATCTGATGATATAAAATCCAATAATACACAATAATTTTAAATAATCTATAATAGTTTCGTTTATTAAAACTATATTTGTTGCAAAAAATTTAAAAAACAGTGAACGTATAGTTAGTCTGAATTTAACATTTGATGATGTCAACTTTATACATGGTAACAAAAAATTATGGAAGTCCGGAACTGACCTACTGTTTATTGCGCAAATTCCGCTTGGCCAATTCCCCTATTCCCGCTGCTCTCCACGCCTGCACAATTTTTGTTCTACGGCATTGGCCTTCCATACACCTTTAAACTTCCTTCCTAGTGTTAAACCATAACCCACTAGTGGGTTATGGTTTAACACTAGTGTGTTATTTG